>PVJX010001484.1:0-160760 GCA_004027295.1 Dolichotis patagonum | reverse complement strand
TCCCAAAAATAAGAGGACATATTATGGTAATCATCCCTAATTTCCTATCAACTTAATCTGAAGCCCTTTATAACTTACACTGTCTTATTATGACTGATCTTATTTGAATCTGGTTTGTTAGATTGCTACTTTGTATTGACTGATTTTATTTAAATCTGTTATGATTGATAGCATCAAGTCTAAGAGTATAGGCAACTACTCTGAAGATGACAAGATTCACTAAGATACCCACTCTGGTTTGATTATTACTTGCTTTTGAAGTCTTATAATATCTCCAGTGCTTTGTTTTTATTAATGTTGTTATATACTGCTGAGACATCATGGTAACCATTGTAGATCACCTTGTATTGCGGTTTTATGACTTTTTTGCTTCATGATTTTCTAGGAATTGTTTTGTTTTAGCTTGCTTTGTTTTGCTTTTCCCTGTAATACAGAAATGATAGATAGACATGTAGAGACTCATGCATGCGTCGAGCTTATAAACAGTTTACGAGAACCAACTATAAAACACATGTTGATATGAACAACTACTTTGAAGAAAAAGAGACACTACAGTACCCAGTGCTGATTCCATAATGTCATGATGTGAAATCCAGCAAAACTATCACTCTTTGTTCAAAGTGATTTTAGCTTGTTTTGTTTTGTTTAAGTTCAACACATATGAAGGCATAGACAGCTATTTTGAGGAGAATGAGAGACACTATGACAGCCATTCTTGGCTTCCCTATTTTCTGGTCTTGAAGACCAGAAATGCCTTCCTCATCCTGCTCAGATCAATTCCATACTATGTTGTTTCATGTAAATTCCCTGTATGTGACAATATGGACAACTATTTGGAAGAAAACAAGAGTCAATATGATAGAGAGTGAATACCTCCGATTGTCTAGTTTTGAAATTTATGTCTCTTACATTGCTTTCTTGTGATCCGCTTTGTTCTGTTTTATTGTGTTTAATTTTACCCTTTTGATATAATTGCATGTATATTTGAGTGGGTAAGATGGATGACCATATTGCTGTTTTTGTCAGATCATGGAGCAGAACTGTTAACAGTCTCACTGTTTGAATGTCTACTTTACATGTTTTAACTTTGTAATTTGAACAACTATTTCCAAGAAGTCAGTATATAATTTGTCAAGTAATAATTTCTTAGGTTTTTTTGTTGTTTTTCTTTTCCTTTTTTTCTTGGAATTCTGTATTGTTGCTATCCTTTATTCTGTTTTGGTTTTTTTTTCTCTTTAAATAAAATTTAAAAAAAATTTTTTTTAAGCTGTAGGAGATGGTAACTGTTAGCAAGATAATAGAACCTGTAGCATGAAAAGAAAAAAAAAAAGAAAGGAAGATGTAACAACTGAGAAAGAGTATGATAGATAGAGCCTTCTGAGGTTCCAAAACTGTTTTGTATGTTGAACTGAGTATGATTACACAGTCAACTACATTTCTTCAGGATGTACATTTAAGATTAATGCATATTATTGCATGCACATTACAATTTTAAAGAAAAGGAGAGAGGATATGGTAACAGTATCAAAGAACTAACCCGACAATAAGGAATATCCAACCATATCAGCTCCAAGAGAGAACAAGAATCTACAATGGAAAGCATGGCACCCTGGGGCTTCTTTATTCTAGGAAATGTCTGCCTAATCAAAACAGGCACCTGAGAGACTACATTGTATGTGGGAAGCCTTGAAGGCTAGCAGTATAAAATGTCACAATACAAGAATCCATCAAGGAAGCCACCCTCTGCTTTGGCACAAGACCTCAAAAAAAATGAATCCCAAAGGAAGATGAAGGGTGGGGGGAAACCTGATGATAAAGCCTACCCTTGCATAGACTTCCAAAAGAAAAAAAATCTCAATTTGGATAAAAGTGATCCCAACTCCCTGGCAAAGCAAAGGAAAAATCCTGATTTCCTTACCTAAAACTGTTTTTTCAAAAACCATGAAACTTTTTGATAAATAGTAACAATAATCCAGAGTAGAGCTACCATGCTTATTCTGTCCAAGGCGAAATGTGCAAAGCTGAAAATTTTTGATATGGAAGCAGATACTATTAAAAAGCAGCATAGTGTCTTTGAAAAAGAACCAAAATAAAATTCTAAAAGTGAAAAATATAATTACCAAAATTTAAAACCCAGGAAATATATTTAAAAGTTTATTCAATAAAGCTGAAAGTTAGTTTAGTAAGCTAGAAGACAGGCCAGAAGAAAATATTCAGAACAAAAAAGAAACATAAAGATGAAGAAAATAAAAGAGGTGAAGCACAGTAAGAAGATCTACCATTGTATAATTGAGTTCCAAGAAAAGTTAATAAGCAACAGGGACATCCAGTATTTGAAATGATGATGGCTGAGAACGTTCCAAAACTGATGAAAGACATCAAGTTACAGGGTCAAAATGTAGAACAAGCACGAACAGAATAAGAGGAAAAGACGGCTGCAGAAAGACAAAAATGGGGGGAAGGAAAGAAAGAAAAAAGGGAGGGGGGAGGAAAGAGAACCATCTAAAATCCAAAGGCAAAAGAAAAGTCCTAAAAATACCTGGAAAAAGGCACAAATTACCAACAAAGAAGCAATAAACTACCGATGACATCTAACAGAAATACAGAATCCAAAAAACATATATAGAGAGAACATATATAGACCTTAGATATATACAGATTGATCTCCAAGCTGGAATTCTATACACAGCAAAATATAGCTCAAGAATGTAGGTGAGGGGCCAGGGATACAGCTCAGCAGCATAAGCGCCTGCCTAGCAAACACAAAGTCGTGAGTTCGATTCCTAGTATCCCCCATGCCCGCCAAAAAAGAAAAAAATTTGTCAATATTAGATCTGCTCTAAATACTAAATAGTGTTCTTCAGGAAGAAAGAAATTATTGTAGAAGGAAGTTTAGTAACACAGGAAGGAATGAGGAAAAGAAAAGGCAGTAAGTAACAGTAAAAACAGAAATATTGTATGTCTGTATAGTTTTTCTTATACATGCATTTTAAAACATGATAATCATTAAGGAAGATTGAAAAATGAACTAAATGTACATTTTTGTTATTTTTAAAATACAGTTTCACTGTGTTGTTCAAGCTGGCCTCAAACTCATGGCAATCCTCCTACCTCAGTCTCTTAAGTGCTGGTCTTACAGGATGTACCACTATACCTGGCTGAACTAAAACTAAATGTTTTTAAAGGTCTTCCATTGTCTAGAAAATGGGTAGTCTCAATCAACAATATACTTTGATGAGTCAAAAATATACTATATATTAAAATTTCTGAAGTAAATACTATAAGAATAGGAAGAGAATATATAATAAACTAATAAAAAGTGAAAACCAATTAAAAGAAAAGAAAAGAAAAGAAGAGAAGAGAAGAGAAGAGAAGAGAAGAGAAGAGAAGAGAAGAGAAGAGAAGAGAAGAAGCCAGGCATGGTGATGCATGCCTGTGATTCCAGCTCTTCTGGGCTGAGGAAGCAGAATCACAAAATCGTGGCCAGTATGGACTAAACAACGCATTCAAAGCCAACCTAAACCTGAACTTGTCTTAAGGAAAAACCACCAAAAAAAAAAAAAAAAAAAATAGTAGGAAGAGAAAATGATTATTTTTTAAAAAATCAGTACAAAACTAAAAAAAAAAGTAAGCGGTGAGATAATTTCTAATTTTTAATCATCTGTGCCAATATAATTACATAGCCAATAAATAATTGGGTAGCCAATTCTAGTTAACCACAAACATCTCACCTTTATAAATTTTAGCCTCCACTGCTATTCAATGTTTTCCTAATGTGATTGACTTTTAAAAATTTTATTTATTATCTTACTGCAGACACAATACTGAGCATTAAAATATCCAAAATCCAAACAAGATTAAATAATAATGAAAAGCTTAGAGAGCCAACTGACTTATAAATACTGCATTCATTTCAGAATATTAATTTGCCATCATTGATTTATATAACATTACTAACTGCAAAATTAACATATTTAGAAGTTTTAAAATGATAGTCCTTCACTTATTTCATGAAAACAGTACTCTAATATTTTTAGTTCACTTGTTGATTCAGTGAAAAGAAATTCCAGGATAAAATTTTAACTTTTTCTAGACTACTAATGTCAAAAGAAACAGGTATAATGTGTACCTCTATCAGAAAATAAAGTGTCTTTATAGGAAAAACAACAAAACAAGACAAACACTAGTATGAATCTTGATCTTTCCATAGTACATGAAAATAGCTGCATACTTACTAAATGTTTTTGTTTTACAGTTTTACAAAGAATATGCATTTTAAATAAGGCAGTCTACATTCCAGAGAATGCAATCAAAATACTATCCAGACATAATTTTTGTAAAGAAATTAAACAAGTCTCTGATTATCAAATATATAATATTTAACCCCAGTTTTAGAGTCATAAAAATTAACAGATAAACATGTATAAAAGCAGACACCAAAGTGTTCCAGTCATTTCCAGGTCAAGTGTGATTAGGGTCCAGCAGGACGATTCCCTTCCTGTAATTACTATGGAACAAAAGCAAGCCACTTCACTCAGGTGACTAGAAAAATGGTGCTGGCAGCCCTCTCTGAACAATGGACAACAGCCAGGCATGAAGTCCAACTCTGTAATTCCCACACTGTGAGAGCCGGGGCAGGGGGACTGCAGTTCAAGCCCAGCCTGAGCAAGATGGCAACACAGCAACTTAGGGAGACAGCAACTAAAGAGACTTGGGGGATACAGCTCACTGTGAAAGCCCTGGGTTCAACCCCCAATAGACCACCCCTCAAAAAAGATGACTGCTTACATGCAACACAGGGAACTAATACACATTCTTATATAACCCCTACAATAATCTCCTTAGCTCTGCTACTGAATATATGGTGTTTTCTCACTCTTAAGGCTTCTCATCTCTCCCAACATCCCTTTTTCACCTCCTACCCCCCTCATTCTTCAGATCTCAACTACCTCCTCAGGGAAAATTGCCCTGATTCCTCCAAAATCAAGTTATGATCCCTGGGTTATTTGCATAGCTCCCTGAATTTCACTTCAAAAGGCCAAATCACTTGTTGAAAACAAGGTAACATGAATTCTGGGGTACAAAGAAAACACTCAAATATTCAATGAATAAACAAATTTGAATTTATAATTTCCTCCAATTTTACAAAGAAACAGGCTTCCAAAATTGAAGTACAAAAATTTACATGAAATGATATAGCCTGGAAGTGACATGTCTACGACTAGCTCCCATATCCTAATCCCCGGCATGCTACATGGAAATGTGTTAAAAAGTCAGACTTCTTTCAAGTTATTATTTTTGTATTGACTTCCACTGTAAAAAGAGGGGGGAATGAATATAATTAAATCATATCTGAAATTGAAATCTGCTTTCCAAAAATCACAATGAAGGAACAAACCATAACTTTCTAGTTATTAGTGGTGTGAACTGCGATTACAAAACAAAAAAACGGTTTCAAGTGAAACTGCAAACATAAACCCCCCAAAATGTAATCACTTGTCTCTACCTGAAGTAGCAATTCTCAAAACCTCTGTATTCTTGTCAGCTTCAAACTGCCTGAACATTCCTCACAGTTTTTAAACAAAGTACTTTTGTTTGTTCTCAATTTGAACCTACTGACCCTTTTTTCACCCATCTTTACTGGTTACAAATGTAACAGTAATTTGACACAGATGGCAAACCCAGAACAATGCAAATTCTGGTTAGCACTGAAGACCCAGATTAGATCTGCTGTGGCTGGTAGCTCTCTTGGTTCCCATTAATACTTAAAAGATGGTCAGTCAATACAGAGTGCCAAGTTTGACATTTCTACTCACTGGCTGTTTAACCAAGCCAGCCGTCCTCAATAGGAAGATATTTGCATTACAAAGCATAGTTAAAGCTAGTGCTGAACTATCCTTACCAGAAACAGGTACAACAGGGTTTTATAGTCTCTGGCTAAAAAACAGTCAGTAGGCTTGATAGGAAGGCTCAGGGCCCAAATTCTTAATGTTTGGCAAAAGATGGTTCTTTGAATGCCTTTGTGACAACTCATTAATTCTTTAAACACATAATCAGCAAAGGAATTTCTGTTAATTCAGAATCTTTGCAATCAGGATCTTTTTCCTTTAAAAGTTATTTATACTTTTATTAGTACAATTTTTTCTCTTGTGACTCTAAACCTGGCCCTCACATTCATCTTAAATAATGAGCTGCACCATGTTCACAATTTCTATTACAAAAGAATGGCACACTTTAAAATACTTTTCTTAATTTTAGGTCGGAAAGAAATAGAAGGAAATTAACCAGTGGTCATTTTATACTGCCTAATTCTTTTAATAACATGGCATCAAGAAAGTAAAAAAGCACCCTGACTTCCCTTTGACAGAACATCCCTCAGATTCAATATGTATAGGAGACAGTTGACCAGGGTGATTTTGAAAGTTCTGTGCAACTTTTCTCATCTATGAAATACCAAATATCCCAAAGATTGTATTACTTTTATAAAAGGATCGATAAAGAATTCAAATCATTTCTTCCACCAAATAAAACATTTAAGACATTGTTCCCACTTCCTTCCACCCCATTCACATCTCATTTCCAAAGACTGGGAATTGCCCAATTCACGGAGCCTCTCGTCGCGCTAAAGCCTTCCACCTGAAAAGCACCGGCGAATTAAAGGAGGGGGACGCCTCGACCTTCAAATTACAGAAACGTCCACCCATCGAGTCACAGACGTCTCTAATTTTCTAGTGCTAAAACATCTGCGAGTAACTCGTTCTCACGCATTTGAAATGTCGCACCATCCGACAGTTGCGAGCTATAAACTGTTTTTGCAAACTTTGCAAAGGCGCACACGTTTCCAGGCTTTCCATATCCCTCACTCAGCCCATCCTCCCAGTCCCCGGTCGAAACAAAGTTCCTCAGCATCAAGGCAATAATTTTAAAAGAACTAAGTTTCCCTTGGTCCTGCCCACTTGGACTCTGGAGCACGCAACTGAAACTTGCTAGGGAGACGTCTCCCCCGGGACCGAAACTTGCACGAGGGGGAGGCGTGCGGCGGGTTCCGCCTCCCCTGGGACTGCGCTGCCTCGGGCAGTTTCCCGGGGCTCCCTCCCCGTACGCCCCCCGCCCGCGCCCGCCAACCTGCCAATCACACCTCAGACTCCCCACCAGCAAGCGGGCACCCGCGCGCGCCCCCGAACCGGCCCCTCCAGGGCTGAGCTGGGCGCCACGGCCGCGTCCCCTCCTCCCGGGTCCGGGAATGGCGGCGTCCGGCTCCCCGGGGCCAACTCCGAGTCCTGGGTCCGGGAGCGCCCCCGAGGAGCCCGCAGCTGCCGGCCCCTCGCGGCGACGGAGCAGGGAAGGAAGTTACCTCAGGACGGTCCCGTCGGCGGAGGCTGCGGGCAGCAGGCAGGGCGGGGAGTCCCAGGCGGCCGAGCAGGTCCGGCGCGGCGGCGGCTACTGCAGTGCCCTCCGCCCCATTGTTTCTCTTCCAAGAGGATCCCGGCGAAGCCGAGCCCGGGAACCAGGAAGTTCCCCGGCGCGACACCTCCTGCCGCCGCTATGGAAACGGCCCCCGCCTCCCAGGGCGGCTCGCTCGGGACCCCGCCTCCGCGCCGCCGGCCCCGCCCGCTTCACCGGCTGCTGCCAACCGTCGCCGCTGCGGCCGCGGCCGCCGCCATCTTGGCGCGGCGCGGGCAGCCCATTCCCGGCGGCACGTGCGCGCCGCGCGCTCCTGCTAACCACGGGGCCGCGCACCCATGGCTGCAGGTGGAAGCCCCTTGGCAGCAAGGCAGCGTGGGTGGATGGGGATCTAGAGTCGAGTCACTGCTCGAAAAGGACAGACAGTAATGTGTACGATTGACTGGTCAAGAGGATGGCAGAGACCTAGGAGCAGTCCATAGGGTAGGAAGCACAACTTGGTACGCAGAGCCACGCTGGCTTACTGTTCATACCCGGACCAGCTGCTTATCAGGCGTCAGACCTTGTACCCTAATTTACTCTGCCTCTGTTTCTGCATCTGTAAAGTGAAATGATAATAGTACTTGCTTCGCCGGGTTGTTAGGCCGAACAAGGGACCAGTAATAAGCGCAAAATAAGTATCTGTCAACAGGATGGCACTGCTTTTGACACAAGTCACATTTCCGTCATTATTTGGAAACATGCAAGGGTTCAAATCACCACCACTTTAAGTAGGCTACTGTGTGCAATCCTATTGCTGCTAATAAATTAGCAGATGTTCATCTTTGTCCCATCTTTCTCTAGGTCAGCTTTCCTTTTTTATAATCATGGAAATTGTCAAGAGTTTTAACCTCTACAGTCTTCCATTAAGGGCTGCTGTAAAAAGATGAATGATGTAAACTTTCCAACACTGTGATTAGATGACAGTTAAATGACTTATTCAGTAGAAACTACAAAAATTAGGGTGTGCGAATAACTAAAGGATTTCCTATCCTTGTTTCAAGAAAGTGGAATTACTAAAACTGGCAATTCTGTGTTGTTGCGCTCTCTTGCCAAGGGTGAAAACTGACACTAAGAAACAGTGTTATGCACAGGACAGATGGAAGGAGGACACAGGGTCAGTCTCCTCCCTAATTTACAAACTTTCAAAACAGCATATGATTAAGTCTTAAAATTAGAAGGCAGAGAGCAAACCTAGGGCCTCGAGCATGCTAAGCATTGAAGCACACTATTCTACTGAGCTGCATTACCCACCTCACACACTTTACAAGAAAATACAAGTTTACTCTTCCTTTAGGGTCTTCAGTTAAACCAATCTTGCAAAGACTTGTTAGGTTTTTTGTGTTTGCTTTTTTTACCACCTTGATTTTTAACTAGTGTGTGACTGATATATGAACTCGTGGAAAAAACAGGCCAGAAATTGGATAAGGAAATCTTTTTAACATTCAGTACGTCTCCAAAAGTTATAGAATTCTTAGATTAGCAATTACCCAGATTGAAATATTCTCAATTTCTGACTGACAAGACTGTCTACTTACACACCTTTGTGGTCCCCACTGGACCCAGCAGATTGTTTCATACACTGAAATAAAAGATTTACTGAATTAAATTGCTACGCTGGTTTGAGATTCCATCACTTGAGGACACATTGGAAATCACAGAGATGCTTATGACATGTCACTGAAGGGACATCACTATAAACAAGAACCCTGAGTTACTAGTTAATGACTTAATGGAATTTTGGATGAACAATACCACATGCTTATTTGGCAAAATAAAATAGAAATTTCAGTTTTCTGTAAGTTACATGAGTAATTCTAAAAATACGTTATTTTGTACTTAATTATGACCATCATTGCCTCAATTTTATCCTAGTACTCTATGGTCTTTAAAATTCAGACATTTTCTCCCCAAGTCAAGAAAGGCAACAGCCAGTCACCTCAATATAAAATTTGTAGTTTTATAACCTCTGGGTCTTGCCATAATTTTTATTATTAAGCATCTTAAAGGTAATGAATAAGCATGAGATTTTGCCATTCTTATTTACTACTATACCTAAGCATAGTACTTAACACATGGTTGGCACACAGCATGCTTAAGCCATATGCTTAAAACTGGTAATATAGTGATGTAATACGTTTTCTATGGAACATAGGAAATATGGAATTTGTGTCAATAAGTATTAAAGAAATAAAAATATAATCATTTTCTTCTATGATTGAACAAACTTAAAGAGGAAAGATAATACAAGCAGATACAATGTGTACAATGATGAAGGTGTATGGGCTATCTTGATTGTCAGCTCGATTGACTTGAGAAATCCCTAGAGGACTAACATGTGTCTGGATGGGAACTTGGGGACTATATCTGGTTCCTAACCCTGTTTTCTCTGGCGCTTTCCCTGCTCACTGCTTTCTTGCTTCCATGAGACAGGCAACTTTCCTCCACAGTGACCTTCTGCTATGCTGTTCTGCCTCAGAACCAGTCAACCTTGGGCTGACACCTCGGAAACTATGAGTCAAAGTTAACAAAGTTAACATACCCTCCTTTGAGCAGCACATGTCAGATATTTTATATCAGGAAATACGGAGAGCTGACCGATACACTAGGTTTCACTGAAAAGGTGCAGAATAGGTGGACTTGAGTGGTAGTTTATCAACTCCTTCTCTAATAATGATACTTGATTAAATTTAATCCATGGTTATCCTCACTCGAAAATGACATGCCATATACTAAAATGCCCTTCAGTTGAAAAAGGATAGCTACTTACCAAAATAATAAAAAACTAAAAAGAGATATGAATTAACAGTTTGTGTTGCCAATTAAAGTATTTCACAAGTACCAGAATCTTAGGACTACCTCTCATACCTCATAGTGCAATAAGAGAAACACTTGCGTTTCATTTTTGTGAAAGTTACAGTATGTTATGTTAATGGCAATACCTAAGATGTTGCCAATGGTGAAAGTATATATTTATGTCCCCCCACAAGATACCATAATAACTAAGGCCAAAAGTACAATTTGTGGTAAGAATACAAAAACACAGACTCAGAGAAAAAAAAATTCCAAAGCAGATTATCCATCCATCACTATCATGTTCAAAATTGGATGAGTCAGTTCTTGAAAGACTCGCGTAAATTGAGACTTTGCTATATGAATCCATAGCTATACAATCATTTTAAATTTTTAACAAGGGTAACCAGATAGACCCCTAAAAGGGGAATTTTTCCAAAAAGAAGTCTGTGGAAAGAAGACTTACAGTGCACATATTCATACTCACCAGCCACAGTAATTTCTGACATTTCCTAAGAACCCAATATTCTTCTGTTGACTAGAAAACTCAGTTCGAATGGCAGTGCATGTAATTTTCTTCATAGGTGAAACAAAAAAAAATAAATCTATATCATTCAACATTTGTGTACCCAGAATAAGGTGAAGAAGCAATGAATAATCAAGAGCCATATCCACAAAACTCTTATTTTTTTAGAGTGTAAGTCTTTGACTTAAAAGAGAAATTGTTGATTGCAGAACAGGAAAGAAGAATCCAAAGATGAACTCCATATAATTGCATGTACAGTTTTCTGCACACAGTTTGTTACTTATAATGATGTGATGTTGTCTTATTTATTGGTGTTCTCAGATTTTTTTTTCTATCTCCCTATCTTAAGAATATACATGCCATAAGATTGGGAAACTTGTCTGTCTCCTTTCTTACTGTATTTTTGAGTCCAGATGGGCTTCTAGACAGACAAAATCTATTCCAAATAAATAATTTTTGAAGGAATGAAAAGAAAAGAAGGGAGAAATAAAGCATGGGAAAGTGGTTGAAAGAAAGAAGAAATGCAGAGATGTACAAATAATCGTTTTTTTCTGGAAATAAGTTTCTAACTTGTTCATATGCTCAAAGGTATCTAGGACTAAAAAAAAATCAAGAATGACCAGTTTTCAACTACAAATATTACCTCTCATTATCTCCTCTGCTCTTTGCTCACAAGCCACACTGTTCTCAATTATACACCAAAATGGTTATCGTGATTTGCCAAAAATCTATAATGATGCCATGTATCATTTGAGAAATGTCTCAAATGTCAGTAATGTCTTTACAGTTTTACAGAATTTCTTCTGCATGCTCAACTTAGCATTGCCATACTTTACTATCCCTTTGGCTACCTCTGAGATGAATGCCTTTTTGTCTCATTAAGCAGAAATGTATTTAGAAAGCATTGTAAGACATTGAAAAATTGTTTTTGTTTCCATTCTAGAGTGATAAAGTATTTGCTTCCATGTATATGATTTTTTAAACTTTTAACCTCCTTTGCACATAAGTTATGTGGTAGCTAGTTTTCACAGATGGCCTGCCGATGAACTGAGCCTTCCACTGCTCACACCCTTTTATGTCATCCTCCTCTTAAATCCAGGCTGGCCCTGCGACTGATTTTTGATCCAAAAAAAGACTATGGTGGAAATGTTGCTGAATGATTTCAAAGGCTACCACATAAGCTTTGCAGCTTTCATCTGGATCTCTGAAATTGGTAGCATACTCCCTCTTGGAATTTAAACACTATCCTGAATGAAGACCAAGCAACACACAGAGGCCGTATATAGATGGAGAACCTCGGCTGATTCCCAGCCAAGGGCCACCATCAACTCCTAGCCATGTGGGCAAGTCATCCAGGTCCAGGGCAAGGCGAGCAGTCAGGCTTCCAGATCCCTGCTATTTAACCTAGTGAGAACATCTCAGGTGAGCCCAGTCAACCCAAGGGCCCTTGACAGCAATAATAAATTGTTGTTTTAAGCCATTGAGTTTAGCGTTGTTTGTTAACCCACCTGGAGATAATTGGATACGCTGATTGAAAATAAACTGCTATGCTATATTTAGCTATATTTTAGCCAAGATTATTATAAATAAATAATGTCATCTAAATTAACAGAAGTGCTGTGTACAAAGGTCAAGGTAAACTGTAGCAGACCCTAAGATATTCAAGAGTGTTTTTATTTTACTTTCCAGTTTCTAATTTTGTCTGGTTCTTTCCTTTGAGGTGGAGTGATAAATAAAGCTTTGTGAAAAGACATAATGACCTCAATCGAAAACACAGTGCTTGTAATTACATTTGACCTAGATGTGAAATAAGTCCTTTCCCACATACTTTGACTAAAAAGGGAAAGAAGTAGGGGTCTCTGGCAGCCAGACTAAAGACTTAATGAAAATGAAACAATACATAAATAAAATATACATTTTAATCTACCAGTTTTTTTCTATTTGGTAATGCTTTATGAAAATTATAGGCCCACAGGCCTTAATAGGCATTTTTAAAAATCCATAAAATTTTGAAAGCTAAAAGATTTTTAAAACAAGTGTGGCACCTAAACTCCTTTGGTGGCAATTTTACTTTCCGTTGGCTATTTATGGTCTTTATCTTATTTAATATGAGCACTCAATTTTGCTGCAGAAGTCTCAGTGTGTTTAATTACAATATATTGCCCCACATCCCACATATGTGGGCCCATAAGTGATACATGGTATACTCTCTACATTGTCTTTCTAAAAATCAACACTTTTTGAATTCTGCTTTCAGAACAAAAGCAGATTTTATCACAAATGACGAAAATTTGGAAGGGAAAGTAGCTCTGGAGTCAGAATACCTGAGTTCACATCCTAGATTTGCTACTTATCTGCCTCGGGACTTAGACTATTTGTAGCCCTCTACCTCAGTTTATTTTTCTGAAAAATGAGGAATAGAAACCTCATAAATTTCTTATAAGAGCCAACATACAGCCAACCACAGTTTCACATATTTGTAATCCCGGCTACTGAGGAGGCTGAGGCAAGGCAGTCATAACTTGAGGCCAGCCAGGATAATTTAATTATGCTCTGTCTCCAAAAAAATATTAAAAGCCCTGGAGTGGTAGCTCAGTTGTAGAATGTCCCTGGCCTTCATCTCCAGTACAGAGCCAGGGGTGGGAGCAGACTAAAATAGACTATACATGTGCGGTGCTTAGCCCAGTGGCTAGTAATTGGTAAACATGGAACAAACCTTAACAATTATTATATTATTATTAAAATACCAGTCTTCTCTAAGTTCAAGGAAGCCAATAATATTTCAGTGAGGATTCAGTAAAAAAAAAAAACTGTTGAAGGTATTACCAGCAGAAAGATAGTCAATACAGGGAATCAGGTGCATATAAAGTCTTTACAAGATGTGGATGGGTGAAGGCTGAAAAGAGATCACTACCACTGTCAGCTGCGGATTCAGTGTGAGGAAGCTGTTGTACACAGAGATCAGAAATTGCGATAAGGGACATCAATCACTGCATTTGTCACAGCAGCTCAGCAGCTGCTGACTGCCAGGGCCATTGTAGCGTCACTGCAAAAATCTATGTCCATGCAGCCCCACTTGTCAAGCCACCACTGCTGCAGGAAGAATGACATGTTCCTGGGCTCTCCAGACCCATGAGCACACCTCCCTGGTACCACCCTGTATTTTATTAGAATTGTGCTGCTCAGGGACTCGGAGAAACACAGCTCCAGGGCACCAAGCCTCTGTGACACAGCAGCCAACACATGTAGTCTTTGAATAATAATGCACATTAGTACAGACCCTGCGTAAAAGGTCAGTGAAGAAGGCAGGGCCTGCAGTTCAGAGAAATTTGTTATGTGTCCTTACATAGCTAACAGGAGGCTCAGAGTTTTATCTTCCAAACCTGTACTGTGTTTCTCTATGTCAATGTATCCTATTCTGAGTTTCATTTCCCCCCCATATCCTTATTCTATTTATATTATCATTTATTTATAGTTTTTCTTTATGTTGACTCACATTCCTATGTAAATAAATATAAAGCGGAAATTTTGCATTGCTACCCAAAGTGTAATGCACATTGCAAAAGCAGAACACAGGTGTCATGTAACATAAATGGAAGATAAAAATAAAAATGGGCACACTGAAAACAAAACTACATTAAAACCAGTTAACAAAGGCTTTGAGCTTGAAGCCTGCTCTCTTTTTTTTTGAGAAGGGAGATTACCCTGTGTTAGAGATGCTGTTTGTATCATCCACAAACATTCAAGCACTAAACTGAGACCCTCTCACTGATGCAGTCCCCAGGACTAAAAGGAGATTAAAATCTCTACAAATTCAACTTCTCACTCTGTGAGACAATATGATTAATGCCTTGCCCATTTTTCCTACCATTATCAAAATACATGCAACATGTTGGTAACACTGCTTTCTGCCTTTTAAATTTGTAAAGCTTAGCAAAGAACTAGAGAATTCATTAAGATGATTTTCAAAACCACTCAGTGAGCATTAAATGTATGTCAGTATGTTTTGCTCCTTTTGACGCATGCATATAAGGTTTCATTGCTATCCCTGGGGTGAAATTCACGTAACACAAAATGGACCATTTTCAAGTGAACAATTCAGTAGCATTTAGTACAAACATCCTTTCTGTCTCGTTTCAAAACATTTTCATCACCTTGAAGGGAAACCACATACCAACCTATTTAAGCAGTTACTCATTTCCCATTCCCCACCCAGCCTCTGGCAATCACTAATCTGCTGTCTCTATGGATTTACCCTGAATATTTCTTATAAATGGATCCCTTAATCTGAGATTTTTTGTTTGCACTAAGCACAATATTTCTAATGTACATACACATTATAGAATATATCAGTACTTCATTCCTTTTATGGCTAGGCTGGGGATTTAGCTCAGTGGCCTAAGTGTCTGCCTGGCAAGTAAGAAGTTGTGAGTTTGATCCCTGGTACCAAAAAAAAAAAAAAAAAAAAAAAAGCTTTATCCTTTTATGGCTAAATAATATTTCATTTATTTATCCATCTGTGTCTTGACAAGTGTTTGTGTGTATCTGCCTTTGAGATACAGTGCATAGCATATACTACTACTATGAACGTGTGCACATTTATTTACCTGTTTTTCAGTTATTTCAGATATATACTTAGGAGTAGAATTTCTGGGTTGTATGATAATTTATGTTTAACGTTTTAAGGAAGCTCCAACCTGTTTTCACAGTGGATGAATAATTTTCCATTCCCATAAACAGTGCACAAGTGTTTCAGTTTCTCCGCATCCCTGGTTTACATTTGTTCCTTTCTGTTTTTTTTTAAATAATAACCATTTTAAATATAAAGTATTATTTTTTGATTTGATTTGCAGCTCCCTAATAACTAATAATGTTGATCATCTTTCTATATGCCTTTTGGCCATTTGTAAAACTTCTTTGAAAAAAATGTTCAACTCTTTTCATGCTCAATTTTTAATTGGGTTGTTTGAATTCTTTATTGAGTTGTAAAAGTGCTTCATAGATTCTGACTTTTATCATATACATGACTTACAAATATTTTCTCCCATTCTGTGGTTCATCATTTTACCTTATTGATAATATTCTTTGATATATAAAAATATTCAATTTTGATAAAGTCTAATTTATCATTTTTTTCTTTTGTTGTTGTGTTGTATATTGCCAAATCCAAGGTCATGGAATTTTTTTCTTTTTGAGACAGAGTCTCACTATGCAGTTCAGGCTGGCCTTGAATTTACTTTGTAGCCCAGGTTGGTCTTGAACTCACAGCAATCCTACTGCCTCAGGCCCCTGAGGGCTGGTGTGTGCCGCCATGTCTGACTTCTAAGATCATGAACATTTGTCCCTGTGTTTTCTTCTATGAGTTTTATGTTTTAACTCTTACCTTTATATAAAGTTTTTAAACTACACTATAAAATTGCCACAGAAATAATCTCTGACCCAGATTAACTCTAACCACTGAAATCTACCTATTCTGGAAAGACTGATTTGATTCTTTAATAAATGGGTTTAACCAAAACTATAGACAAATCACCACACTAAATCCTACAGCAATTTATAAATCATATTATATATTATTTCTAGGTACTAACAAGAGGTACACAGTAAGTGCTATGAGAAGATGCTACAGATAGAAAATGAACTGCCAGTTTATGAGACAAGGGGCAGGATCCTTGCAAATAACTATGAAATACCCTCAAACTGGCCAGAGTAAGCGAGAATTTGTTGGTGAACATCACTGAAAGCTTAGTAGAGGAAGAGCTTCATGAGACTGATGTTGTTGAACACCAGCCTCTTTCTCTGCTTCCCATTGTGCTGGCTCCCTCCACCCATGATGGCTGTCAACAGTTTCCAGGGCTGTGTGCTTCCTGCTCCACTCAGAGAAAATGGGTAACCTCCCAGAACACGACTGCTTCTGTCTCCATTTGTGGGATGAATTGAATCATATACCTGTCCCCAGTAAACATCTATAGCCCAGAGGTAGGTTTCTCTTAATTGCTCTGTTCCTCATTTAGTGCCAGTAATGGTGTTGACCTTCTTTCCTCAAGGGAGAGAAATGGTTGTCAAATAGAAAATTGAGGAAGTGACAAAAGAAAAGGGGAGCCATGATAATGCTTACTAAAGTAATCTCAGTGAACTCTTAACAGAGGAAATCCGATGACCTAGTCTGGTGGTGACAAACCTATGACACACATGCTGCAGCTAGCTGTTTATTATCAGCGAAAGCTCTAAAAAGTTCACCACCACAGATCCTAGTCAGAAGGAATCAAATAGCAGAAGAATGCAATGGTCTAGTTTATACAAACAGGGAGTAATCATCCACATTAGCTAGACCACTAGTGTCACGTGAAGAATTAGTAGTTCTGTGAGGGTAACTTGAGAGCGTATTATGCCTGACTAAGGAGTTTAGACTTAATTCCCTATCAGAAAACAGAAAAAGAATACAACTTTACTCTTAGAAAAAAAATTCTCAAAAACCAATTAATTTTTTAAAACTTTATTTCACTCTGGCTGTTAGCCTAAGTGTCACATGATTTTGTTAACATAATGGTTTCTCTCATGTGAGAAACCCAAAATATAAATCATTTTAAGAACAAAATAAAAGAGACATAGTAGGAAACAGAGGGGTAGACATTGTAGAGATGGAAAGGGATCTGGGGAAAAAGGAGAGAAGGGAGGGAGTAAAAACAATGATGCGAGATATATATATATATATATATATATATATATATATATATATATATATCAGTTTCCCAAAATAAGTATAATCATTATGTGTGCTAAACATATACTAATAATTTTTAAAATTAAAAAAAGTTAATACATTTTTAAAAGAAGAAATTCATTCATCAGTTCAATCAAGTAATATTTACTGCTTACCTAACACATGCAGGGCAGCAGCTAGTGAGTCAGTGGTGAATATGACAGTGAGGTTGTCACCCTCACAGATATTACAGACCAGTGGAGAGCTATAATATACTATCAGATTCTGATGTCTCATCTGCTTTTGAAAATTCCAGGCTGGAGGACAGTACATCTGCTGAATTACTCACACAGTGGAAAGCCAGATAGGAAAGCATTTACCACACCACCATCCACAAACCTGACCTATGGCGTCTTACAGACCAAGAACTTCAAAATCTCTGAGTCCTTTGAAAAACTGCATTCCTACTCTGAGTGTTCTGAGTTCACGTGATGTTTACCTCAGTGAGCTACTCTAAAGGTTTTATTTACCCCAAAGCTCCACATAGTCACTTTAAAAATGGATGCCTTCATTGAAAACAGAGTTTTGTGTCATTACTATTTGGACAGTTAAATGCAGATATCTTGTATTGAGTAACTAAAGATAACAATACACAATATTTTAACTATTGTAACCCTGTAATTATCTAGTTTTGAAATTTCATTTTATTTTTCTCTTTAAAATAAAAGAATAAATACAAATGGATGGTTTTTGCTTTACCTCAGTTTAGACACAAAAAATATTGTCATATCAAAAGCAAAGCAGAGAATGGATCACTAAATTAAGTCACCCATAATATACCTTAAGGTTTCCTTCTTTTTTTTTTCTCCTGCCTTCCCTCTGTGACTCTAAACAAGCTACTTTCCAATATACAAGACACAGGGTTTCAGTGAAATATCTACAGACAGCTCTTGTTAGCTGTCATTACTTTCTTTCCTGTGTAACCTGAGTTCAAAAAAACTTTAAAACATTTCTCTTCTTCAACCCAGAAAATGTACCTTTGAATTGGTTAGGTCACTAAATCACCCAATTTAAACTGGCAGTAAGAAGGAGGGAGTTAAACACTTAGGCAGGACTTCTAGGAACCAACAAAAGGAGGAAGACCTACTTATTTCAGCCAAAATTTATTAAGATCCTAATGGGTACACACTGTAGTATGGGTCATAAACAAGTACATGGGTCCTGCCTTGACAGAATATATTACTTACTTTAATGCGTAAACTCTAAGTCAACAGATCTAGGGAGGTCTCTCATGCTACATTTTGTCAAGCATCCTGATGGTACTAATGCTGGAGGTATGATAATCAGACAGTCAGTGATCAATTTCATTCCAAATAATGACAGTAGTAATTATTGATATCCTTTCTGAATATATTAAGTATGGTTACAAACAGTATAAAAGAAAACTGAGCAAATCCCCAAATCCGTGATGAGGAACTTCACATATAAATGCACAAAAAGAAACATAAATGATCCTCCACAAACATTTATTCAGATTCATAAGTCATGTAATAAATCTAAATTTTAAGGCCACAATATGTACTTACTCACTTTTTGTATTCTCAAAGGCTTCTAAAATCAGGTAACCATTGTGCCTGGAGATAACAACATATGGTGCACTGAAATATCTGTTAAGAAGATAGCTCTCATGTTAAAAGTTTATCACAATAAAATTACAAAACTAAATGAGTAAAATAAAACAAAGGTCATTAGTTATTTTTAACAAAAGGTTAGATAACCGAGT
This sequence comes from Dolichotis patagonum, assembly GCA_004027295.1. NCBI lineage: Eukaryota > Metazoa > Chordata > Mammalia > Rodentia > Caviidae > Dolichotis > Dolichotis patagonum. The sequence goes on along the minus strand of PVJX010001484.1, from coordinate 141,512 downwards.
ATGTTGAAAATATGATGATGTAGACCCTCCTACATGGTGCAGGCAGGAGTGTAAACTGGTAGAGTTGAACTGAAGGGTACTTTGGCACTATGTATTAGATTTCACTTTATTTTTTTACTTTAAAGAGAATAAAATCAAATGAAGTAAAACAGAATAAAGCCAATCAAAACAAAACAAAGAAAGTGAGACAGAACTTCAAAACTAGATAATAGGAAATCAACAATGGCTACCATAATATAGCTTGTTATTATCAAAATAGCAGCCCATACTATCAGACGTAATAAAATCAAACAAAACAAAACATAATAAAACCAAACCAAGCAAAACAATGAAAATGATATAAGACTTCAAGACAGGATAATGCCTCTTGTTATCTTCAAAATAACTGTCCAGACCATTAGACATAGGCATGTAAAATTAACCAAACAATACAAGAACTAAGTTGCTTCTTTACTTCAGTTGTTATCTTTTCAGAAGTTTCAGGCATATGATTTCTAATTTCTGCTATGTCTGTATCTTCTGGACTTGTTCTGTATGGGGTTGGAGGTCCGAGATTATATTTTGTTCCTTCATCTTGATGTTTTCCTGTGTTTCTCTGAATCTGCCCATTGCTGCTTCCCAGGTGCTTCCTACTTAGGCTGCCAGTCCCTTGATGTAGTGGTTTGGAGTAAGCACCTGGGTTCCTCTAAGCCAGGGTTCCTGGAGTGGTTCACCTATGCTTCCCTGATGGCGGTGGGGCCTTGGAGCTTGGCTTCCTGTCAAGTCCATTTGTTCACAGGCTTGGTTCTGCCCTGATATTTCTTTGTTGATTATCTGTCTAGTTGATCTGTCTCTTTGTGATAATGGGGTATTAAGGTATCTTGTCACAATTGTGTTATTGCTTATTTGATTTTCTAACTATATAACTGTGTTATATAGTTGGGTGCTCCTATATTTGATACACATATATTTATGATTGTTATGGCATGTTATCTCCAGCTTTCTCATTGACCCCAAACAATTTTGTGTCATTTTTCTTTTCTTCATCTTATAGCTGTTGGATTGATTTCTCATGGTCTCTTACTATTTTTAAAATACCTGTCTTTATGACCACTAGTTGCAATTGTCTTTAAGATCTGCAATTCTATCCTTTCCTTCATTCAGACTGTTTTGTATACTTTCAATGAAGATTTTTAATCTCCTGGATCTCTGTATCTGTTTAATGGATTTCATTTCTCTCCTATCTTGGTATTTTTTGTTTCTATCTTTTTCTAAGCTCATCTATTCTTTTATTTGTGTCTTCTCTAATATCTTTGATTTTAAGCATCATTTCTTTTTGTACCTGAGAGATCACTTTCTCTATAGCCTTTTCCACTTATTTTTTCACTTCTGTTGTTATCATTTCAGAAAGTTCCAGTGTTTGACTTTCAACTTCACCCATTTCATTGAGTTCCAGGCCTGTCCTGGGTGGGCTGGGGTTTTGAGGCTGTACCCCGCCTCTGCATCTTGCCATTCTCCTTCTCTTTTTTCTTTTGTTTTGTCTTCTATGTTGATCCTGCCAACCCCCTATGATATATAGTTCTACTACTAGCATTGAGATCTCTATCCAAGAAGAAAGGAAACTTCTTTTCCTCGAGGCTGTCCTCCAGATGTAGTTGGTTCTTGATAGCTATCCCAAGAACCTACCTTCTGGTGTTTACAGTTCTGTGAAAATGCCCATATTCCATCCCAGAGATGTGCTGAGTATAAAGCCCATCTTGACCTGTAGACATGGAAACTGGGACTGGTGTTCTTCTCCAGAGTCCAACTGCTCTCTCCTCACTGCTGCCTCAGACACTTCCACATTACGGTTCTCACTAATTACTTTGCCCTCCAACATGTGTGCGTCTGTGCACCAGGCTGTTGTCCTGTTTCTAGGGATTCCCATAGGTTTTACACTCTTCCAGCTGGCCCCACAGTTGGGAGGGTAATGGAGGAGACCAGGAGAGTGAATTCACTGTCTTCCAGTCCCCCCACCCAATCCAGAATGTAATGGAGAGGCACAGGGTGCAAGCTCACTGTCTTCCAGCTGGCTTTGCTGTCTGGGGGTGGAGGGGTCTGTACTAGATTTTATAATGTAAGTGATTTGACTCAGCAGTTTATTTTCTAGGAGTATTTCTGAAGGAGATAATATGAAAAAAGCATAATGATCTATATGTAAATCTATTTGTTTTAGCTTTGTTTACAATATAAACAACTGGAAGCAACCTAACTGTTAAAAAGAATTGATTAATCTGTCTAATGAGAGGTTTTTCCATTAAAATTTTGCCAATGTTGGGGCTGGAGGTGTAGCTCAGGGTTATAGAGTGAGCTTAGTGTGCATGAAATCCTGGATTTAATTCTTAGCTTCAAATAAAGGCTGTATATTTATTAACAATGGAAATATACTTGTAACTTATTTTTAAAAACTATGTCTATGTATAATCATATTTTTAAAAATAAAATGTGTGCAATTCATAGACTAAAATAGAAAGTTATTGAGAATGTGAACAGTGACAATTTCTGAATAATTATTGTTGGAAGTTTTATTGTCTATATACATTTTTACATTTTATGAATGATTGGTGCAATTTGTATAGTAATTGTGCATTACTTTTTTTTTGGCAATACTTGTTATTGAACCCAGAGCCTTTACACTGAACTATATCTCCAGCTCTTTTCTAAATTTTTATTTTGAGATAGGATCTCTCTAAGTTGCCCAGGTTAGGCTTCAACTTGAGATCTCCTGCCTCTCAGCCTCCCAGAATGTTGAGATTACAGGTATACAGCACCACACCAAGCTAAGTATGATTACATTTTAAACGCTACTTCCCTTTACAGTTTTCTTAGCAATAAACATGGTAACCTGTGATGCTGACATGCACAAGAATTTGCAGTGGAGGAACAGTGTATAAGGCAGTTTGCATAGCTCATGAGGGCAGGAGGTTGTGGACCTAATGGCAAGGTAGGCTGCAAGCAAATACTGAAAGAGACATTTTCCTGGGGAGCACAATGAGACTCAGAGGTGACATAAGCAACATTACCTCAGTGCCTTGACAGGGCTTCGCATGTGACACAGAGAGGGGCAAAGAGGAGTTCTTAAGTCAGAGCAGCAGAAAGGAATGGTGAGGAGTAAAGGGAATTCTGCCCATCCTGGCCCCTCAAGGGTAGAGAACAGAAATGTCACTGACACATGTCAACATGAACACACTGGTACATTAGTGAGAGCAATTGGTGCAGAGGCCAAGCCAAGTCGCAGAGGACTGAGTAGGGAAAGGTGGCAGGGGAGGGCAAGGCTCATCAATGTGTGAAACAGAACAGATTTCACTGCTGATAGAAGCATCCAGCAGCCAGAGAGAGGCTCAAAATGTAGGGAACTCTTTTCACACTACGCACAGTCCTGATCTGATCTCCTCCCACTATGGCTTCAATGACTACTTGTGGAGAATTCGTTAAATGCCATACTTAAAGCTAGAGCCCAGAAACAATAAAATGTGTTAGATAAATGAAACCTTTGACTGATTTCCAGATTCAAATTATTAACTCATTGTATTCTATTCAGTAATATCTTTGATACTAGCTTAATGCCAGACACACACACACACACACACACACACTTTTTCTTAGGTATTAACTCTATCAATGAATGTCACCACCAACCACCTGGTTGCCCATACTAACTACCCAGGCATTCTCTCCTGTCTCTCCCTTCATCTCTCCCCATATACAACAATTCAGCCTGGAGGTTCAACCTCCAGATAACTCTTGAATCCCTCTTCATCCTTCTTACCATCACTGTTTTTGATTCTATCTTTCATTGATTTGCTTTGGGACTATTACAAATCTTTCCTCTTTCTCCAGCCTGTTCCTTGTTCTGTCATACACTACTGTACTTTCTCCTGCTAATAGTATGATTTTCCATTCAAATCAGATCTGCCCATTTGGGATTTCAAAACAAAGTCCATGTTAAGCACTCAATAAATGATTGAATGACCAACTAAATGAACAGTTAAACTTGGATGAAGACTCCTGGTTCTTTCCTATTCTGGGATAATTTGGAGCTAATAGTTAATTATAATAACCTAATCTCTGTTGATCCTCAGCAAAAAGACTCAAAATAGGTATCTTTTGTCCACTAGTGCTGTTCTTGAAATTTTGTGACACATTATATGTTCATATTTTTCACTGTTTGGCAAGACAAGGCTCAAGAGAATCACTGGTATGTATTGTACACTTACTGATATTATTTTATAGAACTTATAAAAGACTCAATGGCTAAGACTGGGAAGGAACATTTTTTTAAATAAGAAAAAATAAAAAGGCAGCTGTGGTAATCACATGTCATCTATTTAGCTTTGGGATATGGGAGATACGAAGACAAATTATGAAATAATTTATTTCCAAATCACAAGAGGAGAAAAACAAAATACTAAACATCAACTAATAATATTTTGTGCAAGTCATACAAAAGCAGTTTAATTTTCTTCTATGAGAAAGTGGCATGCTATGCTGACAAGAAGAAATCAATAACAGTCAAAATAATTAACTCTTTCGACAAAGATCCCAATGTGACCTTACCAGCAATAAGCTGGGAAGATGCTGTCCTATTGAAAAGCAGCTAATTTCAGATATATGTGTGATACCAGCATCAAGCCATTGCACAAAGAATAGCTAAGATACTCTTACACAAAGTTTAAGATCCACCTTTTCCAATGCTGTAAAATTTAGAACAAAGAAGTATATCAGTACAAAAACCCTCTTTTCAATTCTGCTTTATTGAAGGCCTAAAATATAACAAAATTTGTCCTGCTGGACATATTGTATACTTAACATTATAAAGGCTAATGATATCTCTTTACATAGTGTTCTTACTTAGACACTTTATAAATTGCATCTTTTAATTTTATACAAAAAGATTTTTAATAAGACAACTATATTGAGTTTTAAAATGATGTCAATATTTCATTTCAGTGGGGTTGAAGCCTGTGTTTTTAATATTAGAGTTGTTCCTACCATTCCTAAAACAATCTGAAGATATTTTCATCAAAACACTTCAACTACAATTTTTTAAATAAGCATATATTAAATTAAAATTGTGTCTATTTGTGTGTACAGTCACAAGCCTAAGGGATAACCGCCTCCGCTTCTAAGAGATGTTTCAAATGAGGACAAAGTACTGGCCATGGAGAAGTCGTATCTGTCACCTGAGTTTTACTTCTCCTTTGGGTTTTCTCACTTGTGATCATCATCAGTGCTGGTCAGCAAGCATCTCAGGCATTCTGCTTCTAGATTTATGGTGAGACTGATTATTGGCTGTCCTGAGTTGGGTGGGGTCAACCTGGCTGCTCTGTTGTGAACAGAGTGTGGCATTTGTAACTTCTGTGCAGAGAACTGACTCACTGATGTGAGACTCTCCAGAGTGCTCTTTCTTTTTCTCTGCCACAGCAGCCACCCACGTACTAGATGGTGGCTGCTCCATTTGCTCTGATTATAAAAACATTGCAGAACTGAAATTCCCCATTGCTCTGCATGACATGTCCTGAAATGTAATATAAGTAAGGACTAAGCCTTCTCTCAGTCATTGAAATCATGACATTGTTTGTGGGTGCAGCAAAATCTAGCCTACCCTGCCTGATAGAGTAAGCTTTTTACTATCACTAACACCATAATCCTCATCATTTATCTTTTCTAACACTAAGATCTCAATACCCACCAAAAGACTCTATTAGGTTCCTATTGAAATAGCTGATAGACAGTGGAATGTTTTTTTTTTTATTTTTATTTTTTAGGTACTAAGGATCGAACTCATGACCTTGTGCTTACCAGGCAAGCACTTAAACCACTGAGCTAAAACCCCAGCATGACTCTGGAATTTTTAAAAAATGACATTAATAAATGCAATGAGAGAGAAAAGTCAGAGAGTAGGAAGAAGGCTCAGAAAACGAATTACCTGGCTACTTCAGAGTGAAGGTAGACAATTCCATCATCTCCTCATGACTCAATTTCCTCAAAAATTAAAAGAAAGATGGTAAGAATAGACTGTCTCATTGGATAACATATATTTTCAAGGGCCCTGAATCAAGGCCGCAGTTTTTACAAACTGTTGGTTTCAGGCCGGAGCCTAAAGTTCTATCTTTCTATGGTCTGTTGACTGTTTCAGAACTGTAGAAATGAAATAGTCAATTAATTAGAAGGAAACAACTCAACCCCTGCCTCCCCCAGTAAGCCCATTGCCATAGGCCTGGAGGAGAAGAAGCCACTTCCCTGTGTGAGCCTGCTGCCACAGACTGAAGGAAAGGAAGCTACGGCCCTGGAGTTCTGCCACCTTTGGGGGAACATTGATGAGCAACCACCGCATACCTCTCTGCCACCCTGGTAACCTCAGGTCAGAGGAACCCAGGTGCCTAGCTCAGTCCCCTGCATCGCAGGATGGGCAGCCAATGCAGGAAACACCTGGGACTCAGCAACTGGCTGATTTGGAGGAGCAGGAAACTGTCAGGACAAAGGAGCAAAGTGCAATCTCAGACCTCCTGCAACAAGTTCACAAGACAAGCTGGCGTGGTGGCACACATCTGTAATCCCAGCACTTGGGAGGCTGAGACAGGAGGATTGTTGCAATTTCAAGACCAGCCTGGGTTACAAAGTGAGTTTGAGGCCAGCCTAAATTGCAGAGCAAGACCTTGTCTCAAATACACACACACACACACACACACACACACACACCAAACAAACAAACAAAAAAACCCACAACAACAACAAAGCCAAGTACAGAAGACATAGACATAAAATAAATTAGAAGTCACACACCTGATATTTCTAAAATGATAGCAACTGAAGTAAAGAGACAACTTAGTGCTTATATTATTTGATTAATTTTGCATGCCTGTATCTCACCCAGAACAAGCTGAGGAAACAGAAGAAATTAGCCACACATTTGAAATTTCTGAGATGATGGCAACTGAAGTAAAGAAACAACTCAGTGCTTGTGCTGTTTGATTGACTTTGCATACCTGTATCTGGTGGTCTGAGTATCTATTTAGAGGATAACAATGTGCTTTACAGTAACGATGGCTGATTTGCTACTGTCTTGTTTTGAAATCCAATATCATTCCCACTGTTTTTGTTTTGTTTCATTTTACTTTGTAGTTTTGTTTTATCCTCCTTAAAGGAAAAAAAAGATATATTTCCCATGAGCCCTTACTTGCTCACTCTCTTAGCTTCAGTTCCCCAGAAAACAGAATCTGAAACAAATGCTGATGTGTGAGAACTTTGCTGGGACCCATAAGAGAAGGGGAGAAGGAGGAAAATAGGGACATGGAGAGTCAATGCATGTGTGAGGGATGAAACATGCAGTGGGGTGACTGGTCACACAGAACGACAGGACTAGCTTAAATAGTCTTTCAGAAACATTTCTCCATTCACAGGGGGAGGGGATATAAAAGAGGAAGCATGTACCCGTCAGCTCCTGCCCTACACTGGTCAAAGGTTAGTGCCTGGGCACAGTGGGATGTGGCCTGCAACTTGTTACCCGCAGCGAAGCCTGAGATGGGAGACAAGAGGCTGGCAGTCATGTCTCCTACATCAAGTCGGTAAGAATCTCCCAAAACCGTTCTCCTTAACTATGTCTGGAATGAGAGACTGGTGAAGTCACAAAGGTCTAAAGTGGTAAAAAGAAAGATACCTTTCTAAAAAAACTAGACCCACCACCTATTTAAAACTGCAAGTACCTCAGTCTGAAAATTTCTCATTCTCCTACCATGTCTTTTTCCTTCCATTCCACATCTCATCATACAATATGGAACATATTTTACTTAGCTCATTCTGAAAATCCCTGCAAAACCAGGGTTTTGTGATGTTAGTGTTATCTCAAGTACTTAGAGCAATGTCTGGCATAGAGGAAGGAAGTCAGTCCTCTCTAAAGATGGCTTTTATCGTTTTATTTTGATATAATTTCCAGCTTACAGAAAATTGGCAGAAAAAAGTACAAAGACTAGAGACACTTTAGCCAAATTCACTATTATTAACATTTTACCACATCAGCTTTCCCAGTCTCTATCTCTGCTGAACCATTTTGAGAGTAGTCTGTGAACATCACACCCTCTTCACTTTCAGATACATAAATGTATCTGCGTGTAGGAACATAACTTTGCAGCAATTGTTAAAATCAAGAAACTTAGCATGTAGTTGAACAAGCTGTTCATATCTGAATGTTGTCAATTATCCCAATAATGCACTTTACAGCAAAACTTTCTCTGACTTGGGTTTCAATCCAGATCACATAATGCATTAATTGGTTATGCCTCCTTAGTCTTTTTAACCTAGAATATTTTCTTAGCTTTTCCTTATGTTTTATGACTGACATTTTTGGAAGACTGCAGACTTGGTATTTTGTAGAAAGTCCCTCAGTTTAAATTTGTTTGATGTCCTATAATGATTAGACTTGTATGACAAAGAATACATGAACAAAATCTTATCATCAAACAAGGTGGTTTCCTAAGTACAATGTTCTGATCATTTTGTAAGTAGATACTCCCAGACTCTCTCACTCCCCTTTTTATAGTGTCTGAACTCTCACTCCAAGGGACTTCCTGGCTACACCAAGTTCCTTCCTTCCTGCCTCCTGATCTAGCTCCATATAAAAGGTCACATTTATTACTCCTCATTGTCTAGGAGCTCCTGTTTAAACAACTTCAACTCTTGTGGCAAAATTGAGAACTACATTCCCCCTCTACAGCTCACTGAAGACTGAATTTTAATGCTTGCAGGCCTGAGAGACATTCTCCTTCTTGAGATAAGACCCAGAAGTGGCTACACACTTGCAGGCATACAGTCTATGCACTGATAGAGAAGAGAGTTTCTTATGACAACCCCTAACTCCAAAAGAAAGAGAGGTCCCTAATGATGCACCCAATCAGATTTTGTTTGCAAAGGAAGATATCACTGCTTTTTTTTGTAGAGGTGGATGATCAAAATTAGGAAGCTTTAAAATGTGCAAATGTGCATTTGTGCTCCCAGGTATTATGAATACCGCTTCACCTCCAAACTGATTGATGAAATCTACTCTTTTCACATTAACCTGAGAAATATCAAACAACTGTTCAAATAGGTAAAAACATGTTAAGTTTTCCCTGGACATTAGCTGAGAACTTGTTGATGTGTGTCAAAGACTGAGTTGTCTGCATCCTGTTCATTTTCCCTTCTTCCTTTCTACAGTGGGTAACACCACTGTTAAAACAATATATTCTCCAACCTTTCTTGCAAAAGTAGTCAATGGCACACAAACACAAAGCACTTGTCTCTTCTTTCTTTAAACCAGAAGGGGAGATATTAACATAAGCTCAAAAGAAATCATTTTTGTGCACAAGGAGCCCGCGGGATGTAAGAGCAGATGGTAGGACATTTAAAATGATGCAGAACTGCATTTTACCTGGACTGCTTATCTTTTGTCTCAGTGATATTTCAGGTAAAATAACATTTTGCCTTACTTAAACCAGTGTCATTGGATTTCAAAGATTAGCTAATAGAATAGCTGAGTACAGCAGTTTGATACATGTTTGTAATGAATTTGAATGTTTATGTTACATTTGCCATCATAGGGAATAACGTATTTTGGAGCTAACCAAATGTGAAACAAATTAAGGTCATCAAAATGCATTTTAAGAGAAGCCGTGCTGAGCCTGGGAGGAGTAGCAAGAAACCAATTTACCCTTCCTATAACCCACCACAAGCCATGCATTGCCCGAGAGGAGAAACAAGTCAACTGTGAGTTAGCAGAAGCCATGCTGGGTCTGAGAGGAGTAACAAGAAGCCAATCTGCCCTTCCCATGAGCCAACAAGTACACTGGCTGGAAGATAAGAACACTGCCTCTTGCCCCCAAGCAGTCGGCTGATTTGGATAGCAACTGAGGTACAAAAACAACTTAATGCTTGTATTGTTTGATCCACTTTGCAGGCCTAAGGCCAGTAGTCTGAGCATCTATTAAGAGGATAACAATAAGCAATATATTTCTTTCTGTCTTGTTTTTGAAACCCAATATTGTTCTCACTGTTTTGTTTTGTTCCATTTTATTTTGTTTTATTCAATGTCCAGTTTTCATTGGTTTTATTCTGTTCAATTTTGTTTGATTTTACTATGTCTGATGGTATAGGCAGCAATTTTGCTGATAACAAGAGGTATTATGGTAGTCATTGTTGATTTCCTATTATCCAGTTTTGAAATCCTGTATTACTATCACTGTTTTGTTTTGAATAACTTTATTCTTTGTATCGTTTGACTTTATTTTCTTTAATATACACTTTTATTCATTTTGATTGGTTTTATTTTGTTTTGATTTGTTTGACTTTATTATGTATGATAGTATGGACAGCTGTTTTGAATAAAACAAGACACATGGTAGCCATTTTTGATTTCCTATTATCTTTTTTTGAAGTCCTATATTACCTTCATTGTTCTGTTCTGATTAATATTATTCTGTTTTCTTTTGTTTGGCTTTATTCTCTTTAAAATAAAATAAAAGAGTAATGTTCATCTTATACATAGTTTGGTTGCTTTATTGTATAATCATCAGAATTTATTTCTGCAAATATTTTTTCTCAGTGATTCTAAGTTTTTCACAGACTCCCACAATTTTTTAAAAAAGAATTTTTTATTCCTGAAAATGTTTGTTGATTTTCCTGATTATGTAAACAATATACATCCTGTATCATGGATGAAATGTAAGGGCACTATGCTAAGAGAACTAGACCAGTTAAAAGACAAGTATTAGGTGATTCAACTTATATTCACTAGATTACTAGTTCCAAATTGATAGAAAGTAGGATCCTGGCTTCTAAAGGCTTGGAGAGGGCAGAAAAAGAAAAATTTTGTTTACTTGGTACAGAGTTGCAGTTTGCAAGATGAAAAAATTCTGAAGATTGGTTACACAACAATATGAACATATTTAAACTCCCAAAGTCATTCCTAAAAACTAGCATACCTGTATTCTAACACTAGAAAGAGATACAACCAAAATAAGAACTACTGGCTAATCTTACCAAAAGAATCCTTGAATTCATAACCCAACTTAGCAGCATAGCAGGATGCAAAATCAATACACAAAAATCAGTAGTGTTCCTGTATACCAATAATGAATTCCTACACAAAAATTTTGTAAAATAATACCATTCATAATGACATCAGGAAAAATTAAACTTTTAGGAATTAACCTAACCAAGGAAGTGAAAGGCCTCTATAACAAAACTACAGAAATCTGAAAAAGGAGATCAAAAAGAGATCATTAGAAAATGGAAAGATAACCTCTGTTTCTGGATAGGCAGAACCAACATAGTCAAAATAGTTGTACTTCCAAAACTGACACACAGATTTAATGCAATACCAATTAAAAATACCAATAGCATCCCTTACAGAATCAGCAAAAACAATCCTAAAATTCATATGGAACCAAAAAGAGAACCAGAATAGCAAAAGCACTCCTGGGCACAAGGGTAAAGCAGGAGGTATCACAAGCCTAGGTTTCAAGTTATTCTACAAAGCTACAGTGTAAAAACAGCATGATACTGGCACAAAAACAGACATGTGGATCAATAGAACAGAATAGAGGATAAAGAAACAACTCTAGGCACATTCAGGTCTCTGTTGTTTGACAAACAGGCCAAAAATATACATTGGAGGAAAGCTAATCTTTTTAGCAAGTGATGCTGGAAAAAGTAGCCATCCATATGCAGAAGATTAAATCTAGACTAATATCTCATCATGTATTAAACTAAAATAGATGAAACCAGGATAGATGAAAGATCTAAATGTTAAAGCAGAAACAATCTGCTGGTAGATAAAATAGGTAAAACAATTGAAGATACATGCACAGACAAGGACTTTCTGAATAGATTCTCAGTGGCACAAGAAATAGTACCCAGTATCAACAAACAGAATCATATAAATTAAAAAGCTTCTGTACAGCAAAAGAAACAATCAACAGAGTGAACAAACAACACACAGAATGGGCAAAAAATTTGACCGGCTGTTCCTCAGGCAGTACACTAACATCTAGAATACATGAAAATACAAAGGGCCAGGGATATAACTCAACAGCAGAGCACCTACCTGGCACAGTGCCTAACCTGAGTTTGATTCCTGGTACCAAAAAGAAAAAAAAAATCACCACAAAGAACTCAAAACAATTATACATCTCAAAATGAAACATCCTATCAAAATACAAGCAAGTGAAATGGATAAATATTTCTCAGAAAAAGTACAATATACACATGAAAAAAATGTTTAACATCTGTGTCTATTAGAGAAATGCAAATTAAATGCTGAGGTTCTATCTTACTCCAGGAAGAATGGTTTTCAAGAAATCAGGTAATGCTAGCAAGGCTAGTGGGACAAAGAAACCCTTCTACATTGTTGGTGGGAATGTAAATGTAATACAAGCACTGTGGAAAGCAGTGTGCAGATTCCTCAGAAAACTAAAATTAGAAAGTTCACTCAACCCAGCATTTCCCCTCTAAGCATATCCCTAAAGAGTTAAAGGCATCACATTATAGTGACACATGCATACCTATATTTATAGAAGCACAATTTGTAATAGTTAAGTCTTGGAAATGGACTATATACTCAAAAACAGATGAACGGAAAAAGAAAATGTGGTATTTACACACGACAGAGTACTACTTTGCCATAAAGAGGAGTAAACAAGTCATTTTTCAAGAAAATGGATGTGCCATGAAACCACAATGTTAAGTGAAATAAATCAGACTCACTAATTTAAATATCAGATGGTTTCTCTTATGTTAGAAACCAAAATTAGAAATAAAGATCAAAATAAAACACAGATAATAAGAAGTAGAGAGATAGATATTTTGCAAATGAGAAGGGGACCAAGAAATGGAGGGAGGGCAGAGGGAGGAGAGAAGAGGATTAAAAGAAATCAAGATATGTTACGAACATGTACCAACTCCCCATGAGGGATGTAATTATTATGTATTGCAAACATACTAATGAAAAATGAAAATTAGTAAAAAGAAAAATACTAATATATTTAACATAATGTCTACTGAGGGCTTATAGGAAAATGGTGGAGTGGCGAGCAGCAGAGAAAGAACCTCTCCAAGTTTTGGTGTTCAGACCCTGGAATATAGCAACGTGAGGAAGAAAAGGAGGAGAGAGGTGGAGCCTATGGACACAGGAAGGTTCAGAACTGAGACTTGAAACTTATGGAAAAAGATTAGTCAGGAATTCAGCAAAAATAAGAAAACCAGAGTTGATGGCCCTGCTGGGTGGGGAGAAACAGCAAGAAAGCGATGCAGCCCTTGCCCACTGTGGGCCAATAGAGACCCTATTAGCTGGGAAGAAGCAGCAAGGAAGCCATGCAGCCTCCCTGGGGGATGGCCGAGGCCCTGTCAGCTGGGGGGAACCAGCAAGGAGGCCGCCTCCCCCTCCCCATCCCCATCCGTAAGCAACCAGATGTTACACAGACCGAGATGACAGTAACTGAAGCAGGGAAGTAACCTGACATTAATGTGGTTTTGATTGACTTTGTAGACCTAGGGCTGATAGTCTGGGCAACTATTTAGAGGATAACAATATGCAATATAGTAACAATTGCAGATTTCTTACTGTCCCATTGCTGGTTTCTTTTGTTTTGTTTTGTTTTTGGTTTTTTTACTGTTTTGTTTTACTCCCTTTAAAATTAAAAAAACTGTACACTTAAAACTGGACAAGAGCAAATTTTTGTATTGTGTTTTTCATGATTAAAGGGTTTTTTAATTGGTTTATTAAAGATAACTATATCTAATTGTCCTGCTTTTTCTACCCCAACCTCCCCTCCATCTTTTTTTTTTTAATAATTTTATTTTAAAGAGAATAAAACAAAAGAGGGCAAAACAGAGCTGATCAGAACAGGACAACATAGGCAACACAGTACTTTACAGTAAGACAACCGGACTTTAACAGTAACTATCACAATATTTCTTTCTCCACTATAGTTGAGCATAGTTTTTTGTAGGCTATAGATCCTCTACCCACATTTTAAAATGCTGTGTTTCTCAGGGCTGTATCCTGGATACTGAGAATGTCAGATCCAGGGACCTGAATGTGGCAGGGCCCTCGTTTGTGGTCCTCTTCCTCCATTTGCTTTCTTCTCCGCAAAATTCATTCTTCCCTCTCTAACCTCTTTCATTCCCTTGCCTCTTCTCCCTTTAATTCCCATTTCTTTTGCCCCCCTCATTCTCTCTTTTTTTTTACATTTCCTGATATGTTGGTTTAATTCTTTCAGATTAGTTTTCTCTATTGAACCATATCCTTAAGTCCCGGTATTTTTCTTCCCAAATACACAATCTAAGAAAAATACCTCTTTTTTTCTATAGTTCTGATTAAAATAAAATTTAAAAACCTCTGAAAGAATTCCAATAATTCTCTATCAGTGATCAGATATGATCACTATTAACATTTTCACATCTGGGGTCAGATTTTAGGTTCTGGGTTTGAAGCCTCTCTAGGTCACAAGGTTAGAGTGCAGGATAACAGCTCCCCAAAAAGGAAGGGTGCTATAATATGAAGAAGGGAGAAGAACTAGACAGAAAAGCACAGTGATATTCCCAGGAGATACTTCCACTGTCTTCAGATCATGTTGTGAGGGCCAACTGCGCTTGGCATTTGGTCACATCTCCAGACCCTAATCACATCCTGCCCACTTAGTACCTTAACCACATCAAACAACTGTAGAAATTCAATTCCCATACTCCTCATATTCTCACCCTACCTCTACCCCCTTTACATGGCTAAACTGAGCTCATTCTTGAGCTTAGTAATTTTTAAATGAAGACTTTCTTCTGCTTCCTTAGATTCCTCTGACAAGTTCAAATTGTGTTCCCTTCCTATATGCCCTGCAGAACCACTACAGTTATGCCTCAATTTATGATAGGGTTATGTCCTGATAAACCTATCACACACTGAAATTATAAAGCCAAAATGCATTTAATATACCTAACTTACCACATATCATGGCTTAGCCTTAAACATACACAGACACTTATATTAGCTTACAGTTGGGCAAAATCACCCAATGCAAAGCCTACTTGACAAGAAAGTATTACATATCACAGATAGTTTATTGAATACACTACACTGTAGAATACAAGATCCATTATTAACTTTCATGACTGTGTGGCCAACTGCAAGGTACAGCTCCCTACCGTTGCCAAAGATTATGAGATAGCATCATACCACATATTACTATCCAGGAAAATGTCTAAATTCAAAGTACAGTTTCCACTGAATGTACATGACTTCAGCACCATCATAAACCATAAATCAAATCAATATAAGTCTGGAACCATGTGTACTTTCTTGTTACAGCATACAGAATTCTTATTTTCTGTTATGTTTCTCACCCCCTCCCCATCATACCTGTACCCCATTTTTGCCTCTAGTGGGATGTAAACTCCATTGAGAAGGGTTAGTGGCTGCCTTGTTCACTGGTGTAACTCTAATAATGCAAAGTTTGAATCAGTGTCAGGAGCCTGATAACTTTTGTTAATTGATGAGTAAATATATGAATAAATTGATAGTCTATATGTGTTATGTAAGTGCTTTCTAAGTAATGTTAGCAGCTAGTTTAAGGATAGTGGATCAAATAAAAGTAAATATGGTTTAATAGCAAAAATGATAGAGCAAAGACCAATGAAAACTCTCCCTTTCTAAAAACCTCAGGAGGAACTGCCCCAAACTGGTGGAATCAAAATTTTCAGAACTCTGAAAGTTTACAAGGTTTATATCGAGCCAGGTGTGGTGGCACACACCTGTAATCACAGCATTCAGGAGGCTGAGGCAGGAAGTTCTCTGCAAGTTCAAGGCCAACCTGGGCAACGCAATTAATTTAAAGTCAGTCTGTGTTACAAAACAAGACTGTCTCAAAAAACAAAACAAACCAAAAAAAGGTTTATATTGGTCTGAAGAGTTTTTATTAAAGAAAAATTGGTGAATTTTGATAAGAAGAGATAATCTTGCAGTGTTTTAATTTTTTCTGTAGTGATCCTGCCCTCTCAAGCTTCATGGTCATTTAAAAAACAAATAATCTCCTACTATAGTGAAAACCAGCAGCCTAAAGTCACTGGAGGGAATGGGATAAACCTCTTTCAAAGTCTCATCAGAGCATCATTGTTATTTGACCTGTCATTTCCCTGGGAGATCCCTTTTGCAAAGCTGTCTTTATTTGACCTGATTCCAGATCACCCAGTGAGAAAAACCTTTTCTCTGAAAGATATTTGTCAAAATAATTTAGAGAAAATTATTTAACTTCACTGCTGTCTATGGTTGAGGATAACAGTTAGAGAGAAACAACAGGATAACCAGAAAACTTAAAAGAAAAAGCTGGGGAACGAGGTCCACAGGGGCTCTAAAAGCTCCAACATACTCTTGGGAAACTAGGAGTTCACAGACACACATTCAGCAGTATGTGTGCTCAAGAAAGACCTGAGAAGCTCCAAAGCAATCACCTCTAGCTGAGTTAGAGGCTTAATACAGAAGAAAGTGAGTACCATAGACATTGGTCAACCACTTGACCACCTGCCTTAATAAGCAAGCAGTACTTCTTGGCAAAGACTGGGAGATGCACTTAAGAAAGCACTTAAGAAACTAATTATTAGCTAACTACCAAGCTAACTGAGTGGTGACCTCGGTGGCCAAACACAACAAAAAATACAGGCTTTATAGAAAACTCACCAAACAGATTAACAACAACAACAACAACAACAATAAACAGCGCAAATAAATCCTGGTTAAGAAGGTAATATGATTTCCAAAATGTCACATCATATTACTCCAAGTGTCCAGTTTTTTAAAAGTTATAAAATATGTTAAGAAGTCAGAAATTATGATCCAAATGCAGGACCATAAAGAAAAAGAACTTATATATGAATGTTCGTAGCAGTTTTATTCATTATAGCTAAAAGTTAGAAACAATCCAAATGTCTATCAAATGGTGGATCAATAAACAAAATGTAATACATCTATACAGAGGAAATAAAAGGAAATGGTGTAGGAGTACACGCTACAAGGCTGATGAACCTAAAAACTCATCTTGGGGGACATCTGGGAGACATGAATATATCTATAAGAAAAGGGTTTGTGACATAATCCTATAAAGATTATACTGGGTTGAAAACTGATGGTCAATTTAAACACCAACTGGACTGAATCAGCATGGTGCTGAGTGTAGAGGGTCCACCTGAGAACTGTTGCCAGCATAAAAAGGATACATGGAGAGGAAGTGTGTAGCACTGTGAGTTCTCCTAAGTGGTGGTGGTGTTTGGAGCTGTTGGTTCTCCTGAGGAGCTTGTCATGCTGGCTTCCCTGATATGAGCTCAGCTGTTGTCATCCGCAGAGCTCAGGACCTTTTCCTTGAGAATGGCTGCTGTTCACTTTGGGGGAGCTCTGGTCCTCACTTTGAGTATTGCTTCCTGGCTCCAGTGCATAGATCCTTCATCTGCTGGCACAGACTTTCTAACTTCCGCTGCTGACCTTTGGGCCTTCCCAGCACAGGTCCATGAAATAGACTTGCACAAGTCATTGTTGTGGGCTCTAGGCCTCCAGTTAGACTCGTGGGAGGCATTGTCATGGGCTCTAGGTCTTCAGCTGAACTCATGCAGTTTTTGCCATGGGATCCAGGCCCTTGGCTGGATTCTCTAGGCCTTAGTATGTGGACATATTTCCTGAACTTTCTTTATATTTGACTCCTTGGGTGACCATTATAAATAATACTATGAATTATGTTTCCTATACGTAATTATTTTCCTTGCAATCCCTGACTACAACAGGGATGATACTCTGAATTCTACTACAGCCTAAACAGACCATGCCTAGAAACTCTTAAACTCTCGTCACCAAACAATTTCTGGTTACTTTTAGGCTTCTGAGGTAAATGCTTACCAAAAACAGTGTTCTGAATGGAAATCAAAAGTTTAAAGCATTAAAATGTTTATATTTGTATTTTAAATTTACAGAATTGCATTATCACTGATACAGTATTCCCTCATTGATTCGTTTTCTACTCACCACCTCTCAGTCAGTCATATGTCAATTTTAAAAGTTGTTTATATACCAGATTCCAATACCCAAGATGAATTTTATTAGATGAGTTGGCTCTATATCAGCTGACAGGTTTTGACTTTCTAAAGCTTTAAACTATCCCATTAACAGTATCTTAAATTAAAAGATCACGTCTTTGTTAGATAATAAGTCCAGAGGTAAATGTTAATATTAACTAACTCAATAATTTGATCACTATGTACATGCAGTCATTTTGCTTAAATGTATTTCCAGAATTTGTTTCTCTATTCAAATAGTTATTTAAACTTAATTTGTTAGTATTTTGACATTGGCTTTTACATTTTAATGTCTGATTAATATTTCAGTATCAATACTTACTAGTAAAGGCTCAAAATACAATATATAAATGATACACTATCTCTGCAAAATACCTGTGCCATAGTACATGCTAGCTGAGGATGGCCCTTTGACTTTTCCAAGAGAATAACCATTTAAAAATTGTAAAATTTTTGCCTTTTAAGAGATGAAGTCTTGACTTTAGACAGTCAAATACATTGAACATATGTTTTTAACAGAATTGTGCCGTTTTCTTTTCTCTAATTCTTATTTGTAATAAAATACATATAATATAATTTACCAACATAACCATTTTTAAGTATACAATTTGGGAGTGTTAGGTATACTCATATTGTTGTGCAATCCACAAGGACATACATTTTTATGCTACATTTTGACCCATCTCATTCCTGTAAGTTTTTTGCATTCCTATGATTACAATGAGAAATCTGTGCTAAGTACAGCTTCCAGTGCAGCTATCGAGATATCATAATAAACACATTTTTTACTATGGCTATTGGTGCATATGGAATGTTTTAGTTGCACTTCAGTCTCTGTGTATTTCACAGCATCTTGCAGCATTTCATCTGCTACAATTTCCAACATTGAATGGCAGTTCTGGCATTCTGTCCAATACCTTTCATTCCTATTGAGACTCTCATTATATTTTCAGATCTAGTTCTAACATGGGAATCTTTAGATTTGGTTGCCATTTTGCAATATTTTAACTAGTCAAAATATGTATTCACATTGCTGTTTTCTTTGCCATCTGGATCAAGGAAGTCTGCATTCCTTGTATCTGTACCAGTAGATTCTTGCTCCATTTCACTGTCACCAGCAACTGTGGCTCACATAGCCAATGTCAAAGTCATCATCGTCATCATACACACACACCCCACTCTTCTTTTATGAAAGTATGTATTTGACCAAAATGGATCATCTTCCTCATCCATGCATGAGAAATCTGATGATTCACTTTTGACCTCCTCCAAAACTTGCATATCTGGTTTTTCATGTGCCATTTTATTGACAGGCTACTTCTACCAGAAACTCCCCCACCAAAAAAATTTTTTGACAAATTCTGGAGTGCTGTGGGTCTACTGGACCCTCTGCGATACTTGAATAAACATACACAAAACCAGCTAGCCAGAGAATAAGGTGGGGGGAAATCCCACTTAACCTTCTTTTGTACACTTGCACACATATTGCCATTGGTCATACCAAGTAGGTAAACACATAGATTGTTTCCTGTATCCTTCAGGAAAGGTTACTGAGGAAAGGTTACGGAGATGCACAGCTGGTTACTGTCATGCTAAAGTACAAATTTACAGTAGAAAAGAAAGGGTTCAGTGGACTGGATTATATTTCTCATTTCTCCTCACCCAGCCCCTGGAAACCGTCATTTTACTTACTGTTTCCATGATTCTATTTTTCTTGATAACCTCATGTAAATAAACTCATAGTACATGTTTTTCTTAATTATTTCACTTGACATAATGTCTTCAAGTTGACACACCATGCAGTATGAATCAGAATTTCCTTCCTTTTGAACACTGAATAATACTCCATTGTGTATATGCTTTATCCATTTATTTGCCCATGGACATTTGGTTTACATCTAGCTTTAGGACCCTGATTTAAAATATTTTTAATATATATCAAGAAATAGTTTTTCTAAATCTAATGGTAATTCTATTTTTAATTTCGTGAGGAACTGCCATATTGTTTTCTGTAGTAGTTGTGCCACTTTCCATTTCTATCAACAAGGCACAATTTCTCCACATCCAACTCATTTACTGTGTTGTTGATGGATCTGAGGTCATACCTCTTTGTGGTTTTGATGTGTGTCTCTGTAATAATTTTGATATTGTATATCTTCTCATATACTTGATAACTACTTGCATATCTTCTTTAGAGAAATATCTATGCAAGTTCTTTGCTCAATTGAAAATCATGTTATTTGTTCTTTAATTGTTGACTTGAGTTGTAGAAGTTCTTAGTGATACTGGCTTGTATATATTTTTAAATGTTAATTTCTTAAGAAGTATGTGATTTGTAAATATTTTTCATATTCTATAGATTACCTTTTCACTGTTGGCTGTAATTTGATGCACGGAAGTTGTTTTTCATTTTAATGTAATTAATATACCTATTTTTTATTTTATTACCTGTGATGTTGGTGTCATACCCAAGAAATCACTGTTAAACCTACTGATATAAAAATTTCTTCTGATGTTTTCTCTTCTGCATTTTATGATATAAATTCTTACATGTATGTCATTGATCCCTTTTGAGTTAATTTTTGAATTGTAGTAAAGATAATGATACAACTTCACTTTTTTGCACATGGACATCCAGTTTTCCCAGCATTATTTGGTTAAAAAGAGTCTTTTTCCTGTTGAATGGTTTTGGCTCCTTTATCAAAAGTTAGTTCATTGGGATTGGGGATTTAGCTCAGCGGTATAAGTGCCTGCCTTGCAAGCGTGTGGTCGTGAGTTTGATCCCCGGTACTGATATAAAAAAAAGAAAAGAAAAAAAAAGTTAATTCACCATAACTGTAAGGGTCTATTTCTGAGCTTTTCATTCAATTCTACTGTAGGTTTATATGTCTGTCCTTATACTAGTACTACACTGTTTCAGAACCTGTGGGTACTTTGTAGTAGTTACATCTTAATGCTATTAGCTCTTCCAATCCTAAATAAGAGATGACTTTCTTTTCTTTTAATAAAAAAAAAACAGAAAAAAGGATAGAAATAATACAGAATTTTTAAAAAATAGTAAGAAATTAACACTAGTTAATATATTACATATTGTTATCTTAGAAGTAGTTCTTCAGGTTATAAGATCCAGGCATAAAAAATGATCAAGGATGACTTTCTTTTTACCTGGGTCTTCTTTAATTTCTTTTAGCATTATTTTATAGTTTCAGTATATACATCTTTTACCTCTTAGAATAAGCTTATTCTCAAGTATTTTATTCCCTTTGGTGCAGTTACAAGTGAAACTTCCTTTTCATTAACATAATTTCATAGAAATACAACTGAATTTTGTGTCTAGATTTCATATCTAGTACTTTGCTGAATTTGTCAGTCCTAACAGTTTATGAGTGTGTGTGTGTGTGTGTGTGTGTAAACAGAAGTGGCAAAACCAGGTGTTCATGCTGCCATAATATGATACCATAGACTGAGTGACTTAATCAACAGGTACTTATTTTCTCATTGTCATGAAAGCTAGTGATAATCCAAGTTCAAGGTGCCAGCAGGTTGGTATCTGCTGGGGACTCTCTTTTTGGCTGGAATACAGCCAGTCTTCTTGTGATATTCTCACAAGTTCTTCTTCTTCTTCTTCTTCTTCTTCTTTTCTTCTTCTTCTTCTTCTTCTTCTTCTTCTTCTTCTTCTTCTTCCTCTTCCTCTTCCTCTTCCTCTTTATCTTCCTCCTCCTCCTCCTCTTTTTCTTTTTAAGCCTTTCTTCTTGCATGAATAGAAAGAGAAAGAGCATACTCTGGCATCTCATTTTATATGGACACTATTCCTATCAGCTTAGGGCCCTGCCATTTTGATTTCATTTAGTTTTAAGTACCTCCATAAAGTATATCCATTTGGACTATGTATCCAAATATAGTCACTTGGTGGATTAGAGTTTAAATGTATGAATTTGCAAGATCACAATTCTATCCATAACAGTAGGCATTCTTTTCTTACACTGAGTTTAGAGAAAAACATTTTACTTTTTCACCATTGAGTATGATGTTGTCTGTGGGCTTTCCATACATGGTCTTTATTATGCTTGGATAGTGTCCTGTTCGAGTTTGCTAAGATTTTTTCATGACAGTTTTCAATTTGGTCAAATGATTTTTTAAATATCAATTTGGATGATTATATTATTTTTCCTCTTTATTCTGACATTATTATTACATTGATTAATTTTCATATGTTGAACCATCTTTGCATTCCAACAAAAAGATTTCATTTGGTAGTGGTAACATTTTGTAGTTAATTGTTGAATTGTATTTACTAGTATTTTGCTTAGGAGTCTTGCATCAGTATTTATCAGTGATATTGATTTGTATATATTTTTAAAATAATATCTTTGTCTGCTTTTGTTATCAGGGCAATTCTGCCTTCATCAAATCATTCTGGAGTGTTTCCTGCCTCCTCAATACTTTTTCAAAGAGTTTGAAGAAAATTGGTTTCATTCTTTTTTTAACTGGTTGAATCCACAAGTAAAGCCATTCAGTCCTGAGCTTTTCTTTGTTAGGAGGGTTTAGGTTACTGATTCAGCCTCTATTAGTTCACCTCTTCTTCACAAGGAATGTATTCTAAAACCCCAGTGGATGCTTGAAACCACAAATAGTATCAAGCCAAACACATGCTATGTTTTTTTATATACATACATAAATAATATTAATTTATAAATTAGAAACAAATCACAATAGTACCCGGTAATAAAATAGAAAAATTATAACAATACACAGTAACATGGGGTATGTGAAGGTGGTCTGCCTTGAAATATTTTACAGTACTACCCTTCTTGCGATGACGTGAGATGATACAATGCCTACGTGATGGGATGAATAGGAGGTGTGGCATAGTGTTAGCCTACTTCTCAGGTTTACTTGAGTACCAGCACCACAATACCTTAACGGTTGATCTGAAAACAAAACGGCTACAATGATTAATAGGTAGGTAACCTGTGGATACACTGGACAAATGAATGATTGATGTCCTGGGCAGGATGGACCAGGACATCACATACTGGCCTGTTCAAAGAACCAACTCGGAAGGCACCATTGGAAGAAGGAAGGTGCTGTGTAATCACCAAGGAGCTGAGGCGCTTCCATCTCCTAAAATGCCAGGTTACCTCTGCGCTGAGCGGTAGAAAACCACAGAGGATGAGAAGGATGACAAGCCAATGAGCTTATTGGCATTAAAGAGACTGACACTGGGCATTTATCTCAGCGGTATAAGCACCCGCCTGGCAAGCGCGAGGTCATGAGTTCGATCCCTGGTACCAAAACAAAAAGAAACAAACAAAAAAAGAGCTGACACCAGCCTGGCACCCCCACCCAGGCACTCTGGGACTTGGCTACAGATAAGCAGAGCGGGCAACTATTACAGGTTGCGAGGTATGCAAAGATAATCAATGCTGATTCGGAGGACCCGAAATATATTATCTAGTTTACCAAGTTTGTGATGGACCTCAGCGATCAGGTGGTGCCACTGATACTGAAGATGGGATGAGAGTTGATGTAGACACATTCCCCTGCCTCCTAAGATTGACAAGACGCAGGTCGAGAAAAACCTGACGTCACATACAGTGATGATACAGTGTTGATGTAAAAGGAGCAGATTGAGAAACTGCAAAAAGTGGTAGAAACCCCAGTACTTCATCCAGAGCAGTTTGTTAACCTGGGCATTGAGCCTCCCGAGGTCGTGCTGTTCAGTCCCCCAGGACCAGCAAGACCCTCTGTGCCAGGGCAGTCTCCAGCAGGACTGACACTTCGTCCGAGTTACTGGATCTGGGCTTGTACAGAAATACTTCGGCGAAGGGACTTGAACGGTTTGTGAGCTCTCTGAAATGACCAGAATAGAAAAAGCCTGCCTTGTCTTCTTTGATGAAATTGATGCCACTGGAGGGGCCCGGTTTGACGACGGTGCTGGAGGAAACAGTAAAGTGCAGAGAACAGTGTTGGAAGTGATCAGTCAGCTGGATGGCTGTGACCCTCGCGGGAACATGAAGGTGCTGATAGCCACTTAACTGACCTGATGCTTTGGATCCAGTGCTGATGAGGCCGGGGAGATGGGATAGAAAGCTTGAATTCAGCTTGCCTGATTTAGATTCACATCTTTAAGATTCATGCCCATTCAGTGAGTGTTGAAAGAGACATCCGATTTGAATTGTTAGCACGACCGTGTCCAAACAGCACTGGTGCCGAAATTAGAAGCGTCTGCACAGAAGCTGGTATGTTTGCAATCCGGGCACGGAGAAAGATCGCAAGTGAGAAGGATTTCTTGGAAGCTGTAAATAAGGTCATTAAGTTTCATGCCAAATTCAGCACTACTCCCAGCTACATGACATACAACTAAGCTGCAAAGGCTTTCAAACGAAAACACTTTTAGTTGGGATCCTGAGCTTACATAGATTTGTTAACATCCACCTCACAAAAAATAAATATTCCAAAATTGTACAATAAATAAACAAAAAAACAAAGAACCAACTCTTGGTTTTGTTGATATTATTATCTATTATTTTTATTCTGTATTTACCTCCACTTTAATCTTTATTATTTCCATTCTTCTGCTAGCCTTGAGTTTGGTTTGTTCTTCTTTTATAGTTTCTTAAGGTATAAAGTCACATTGTTGATTTGAGAACTTTCTTATTTTTAATGTAAGCATTTATATATATAAATTTCTCTCTTAGTACCTCTTTACAGTATCCTTTAAATTTTGTTGTGTTACTTTCTTATTCATTTGTCTCAAGACATTTTTTCATTTCTTTTTATTTCTTCTTTTACCCACTGGTTGTTCAGGAGTGTGTGGTTTAATTTTCACATATCCATGGATTGTCCAGCTTGCTCTCTGTTATTAAGTTCTAATTCCATTCCTTCATGGTTAGAAAGTTTATTAGCCTGTGTTTGTGGCATAACAACTTTTAAATTCTTTGAGATGTTCATTATTTTTCTCAGTAGATTGAAATGACCTATGAGTACACAACACTGCATGCTTCCAAAATGCTGGACTTGTTTCTTGTGTAAATAGGATCTACCAGTGAAAACTGATTGGCTGCTGGAAAAATACATAGGTGCACCCACTGGTGGCTCCTCTGATCTCTCTAGAATCCAAGGTTACCATACTCTTTTGAATCAAGCCTGACAGCAATAAAGAAAAGAAAGTAGAGAGTTGTTTCTGGGAAGTACCTGTAGATCAGGCCTAGAAGTGGATCTTACTACATTTCACTGGCAAAAATTCACTCAGAGATCCATCCTTCACTGCCCAATAGGTTGGGAACTATATTTTAACGATAGGCCCAGGAAGAAAAGAAAATGGATTTGTGAATAGCTACCCTATTCTAGATTTCTATACATAAGCTATCTATCAAGCATAGGTTGAAAATAAAAACTTTTCCCCATTACCTTCTCTTAGGAAGTTAATTACAGGTAAATTTTAAAAATATGAAGAAAAAGAAAAATGTAAGGGCTAGAAATAGTGAATCCAAGTCAGGGGAGCAATGAAAGGAATGTGTGGGATAGGAGGTGTTTGGCAGACTGAGAAAGCAAAGAGCCCATAATGGAGGAGGAGGAGAGTGAGTTTCCAGAGGAAGTCCTTAACAATAGTGAAGATAGGACTGGGGATTTAGCTCAGCAGCACAAGCACCTGCCTGGCAAGTGAGAGGTCATGAGTTTGGTTCCTGGTACCAAAAACCACAATGACAACAACAACAAAAACAATAGTGAGGATATAGTGGGACAAATAGGTACACTTGAATACATCTTAAAGGTAATTTCTAGAATACAAGAAAAAAAATACTTGAATTTGATGTTTAGAGCTTTATTTTGCAAAAAATTATATGACATTAAATCCACAAAGACAAGAATATGACATGACAGTGAACAACTTGTACACAATCATACAATTCTTCAATTATATATTAATCAAGACTCTTAATTATAAATAACAAAAATCAACCCTCACTGGTTTGAGCAGAAAATGCATTTATTTAAAAATGTGGGTGACTCTAAGAACCTCTGGAGGTTCATAATTTACCCCGTGGGGATCACAGCCACAGTGAAGTTGTCCAAGGAGGATACTACAGTTGCTATCATTTTTACGCAGTGGATGACATCCTTTGTGTTATTCAGTCACAGACATTGGACACTGGCTGCTGTTACTGGCACGATGACTGTTCCTAAACTGGGGCAGTTGTTACAACTACCACAACTGCCCCAGAAACTCTCACTATCCCTTATCTTTTGCATTTGCTTTTTCCATTTTAAAACATTATAGTGATTCTTAAGTCGGTCCTAAATTAAATACCTACCCAATATCAGCAAAGGGAAAGTAGGAAGATAAGCATTTGCATTTTCCATTTTCAGTAATAGTAGAAAAGCTCTGATTTAGGTGGAAAATGTCATAATGCAGGGAAAAGTTTCAAATTCTGTGCCACAAAAAATGTACTGCATATTACCAACTTTTACAATCTACAGAGAAATCATTAAAAAGTTAACTTTGCCAGAATTTAAAAATTAGCATTCACAATGGATAAAAAAAGATGCAGCTGATATACAGTGGAAGAAGATAAGATTAGTGATCAGAAAAAGGACAAAGGGGCCCGGGATATTGCTCAGTGGCACTAGTGCCTGCCTGGCAAGTGCAAGGTCATGAGTTTGATTCCTGGTACCCTCCTCCCACAAAAAAAAAAAAGAAAGAAAAGAAAAAGAACAAGAGGCAACACTTTCATCTGCCACAGTGAGAGACTGAAAGATCCTTTTTATGAAACAAAAAAGGAGATTTTAGTATACTTTTTCAGTTGGAAAGGGAAACTAAGGGAAAAACTGAGAACTGTATATTAGAAAGATGAATGAAAGAGGATATTACTTTTAGCTTGGTTATTACATAAGGAAGTTAATGCCTAGAGTTCAAAGTTCATCAGCCAGGAAATAGCCATTTAGAGTTATGGGGAAAAAACATCAGAAACTGTCAAAGATGTTTACTTTCAGAGAACAAAAGCCAGGAGAGGAGAAAAAGTTCAGAAAACTTGCTTTTCATTGTGAGTTCTTACAAAGAAGATGATTTTTTGAAAATATATACAGGCATTATCTGATTTTTTTCATATTGCTTGGGAGATTTTCCTTTTTAGGGTACTGATGATTGAACCGAGGGCCTTGCGCACATTAACCAAGCACTCAACCTCAGGACGCTAATGAAAACCTCTCTCTCTCTCTCTCTCTCTCTCTCTCTCTCTCTCTCTTTCTCTCTCCCCCCCTCTTTCTCTCTCTCTTTTCCCCTCCTCCCTGCCTCCCTTTCACAGGTCAAGGCCTATATGCATTTAGGTTATTTATCAAATGTTTGTAAACAATAGAAAAGTATTTTCTGCAAGAAAATCACACACCTTGATTATAATCTAATTCAATTTTCTAGTTATATGATTACTTTCAATATTGTCATCTTGCTTAAACTAAGATAAAATTCTAATGATGCATCAGAATTCTGTTATGGTTTGTGTAATGCTGAGAAAAAAATCTAAAATAGCAATCTGCTGCCTCATTTCTCAAAAACAGAATTGCTGTGTGCATGTATGACAATTGTGCTGTGTACTAGTACTTGTGCAAACTTTATTTCCCCAAACTGCATCACTCAGAATTGTAGAAATTCCATCCTTTCTCAGTGTATACCCACCCTCCCATCTTTCAACTATAGCCCGGCAGCCACCATCTTCCTTCTGGAGTCCCACTCCCTGAACTATCTCCTGATAGTCATGTCTAACCTTGTAATGTCGCCTGGACTTTCAATGGCCATGAGGATTTTGTAAAAATCTTTCTTTTACTCATGTTTTTAAAATTAGAGTCTCTTTTTCTAGGGCCCAATTAAGAATCCATGAGAACTGAACCAGAGGCAGTTTGACCAACAACTGTTCATCTATATTCAGAATCACCCTGACTGTTTCAGTCAGTTTGGGCCACTGTATCACCACAGACCAGGTGACATGAACAGTAGGAATTTATTTCTCACAATTTGGAGACTATGAGCAAGATCAGGCACCATCTTGGGTTCTGGGGAAGGCCCTTTTCCAAGTTGGAGATAGGAGAATCTCTTGATATGTCTTCACAAGGCAAAAAATTTTTTTTAAAAATCAGAAAGAACTCTCTGGGGTCCTTTTCTTTTGTTTTAAAATTTTATTTAAAGAGAAAACAAAACTAAACAGAAAAAAGGGTAGCAACAATACAGAATTCCAAGGAAAAAAAGAAAAGAACAAAAAACTCTAAGAAATCATTACTTGATAAATTACGTACTGTCATCTTGGAAACAGTTGTTCAAGTTACAAAATTAAAACATACAAAATAAACATTCAAACAATGAGACTGTTAACAGTTCTGCTCCACGGTCTAACAAAAACAGTAATATGGTCATCCATCTTACACACTTAAACATACATGCAATTATATGCTTTAGAGCACTTTCTTTTCCTCTCTTTTTTACAGTAGCAATTACACATTTTGGGTTTTATTACTCCTACATTTCTTATTACTTTTTACACTAGAGACACAATGTGATATTTATAAATATGATTCTTATTTATTTCACTAATGAGGATATTTTCAAGTTGTCTCCATTTACGTATGAAGGCCTCAAGATCATCCTTCTTCACAGCTGAGTAATACTCCATTGTATAAAAACACCACATCTTTTTCATCCACTCTGCAGTTGATGGGCATCTTGGTTGTTTCCAAGATTTAGCCATTACAGTTGTGCTGCTCTGAACACATATATCACTGTGATATGAACTTTTCAGTTTTTCTGGGAAAATACACAGGAGGGGAATAGCTGGGTTGAATGGAACTTCCAATCCTAGTCTTCCGAGAATTCTCCATACTGATTTCCATAGTGGTTGCACCAGTCTGCACTCCCGCCAACAGTAGAGCAGTGTTCCTTTTCCCTTGCAGCCTCACCAACATTTGTTATCAGTTGATTTCTTGATGGTAGCTGTTCTTTCCAGAGTGAGATGAAATCTCAATGTTGTTTTAATTTGCATTTCTTGAATGACCAGTGATGGTGAACATTTCTTATTGTATTTATTTGCCATTTGTATATCTTCATCTGAGAACTGTGTTCATCTCAGATGCCCATTTTTGGAGAGGATCTTTGAATTTGGGGGGCTTGATAGTTTTCAGTTCTTTATATGTTCTTGATATAAATCCGTTATCTAAGGGGTTGCTGGCTAAAATTCTTTCCCACTCTGTGGGTTTTCTTTTCACTCTGTTGGTGATTTCTTTGGAAGTGCAGAAACTTCTCAATAATATGAAATTCTGGGGTCCTTTTCATTAGGATATTAAAATTCCACTCATGAGGGCTACCTCCTGATTTAATGACCTCCTGACGTCCTTATCTGCTAATACCGTCACCTTGGGGACTACAGCCCCAACAAATGAATCTGGAGAGAAAGATATACATTCATCCATAATCACCATTGTTCTTGACCCATGTATTATTTGATTCTCCTTTCTATTAAGATAGTTTTTCTTGGACTTTTCTGGGTCTCTTGTGGTGTTACTAAATCCTAGGGTAAGCAAAAATTTTGTGTGCTATATAAATGTTGCATAATTCCATACTCTTGTTATGGAGAGACTAAGCTTATTTAAAGGTTGAGGTCAGTCACTGGTCTACTAATTACCCAAAGAAGAACTAGATCTGTCAGCAACTGAAAGTACAGGCAAGGGCACTGGGGCTTAGTTTGTGCTGTGGCATTATAGTTATGCATCAGACAAGTGATCTGGAGTGGGACAAGGAAGACTAAGACACCTGAGAAGTCCAGCTGTTGTGCAAACTTAGTGGTCCAGAATGAAACCATTATAATCATACATGCACCCCAAAACACACCAAAGACCAGAGCCAAGTGCATTCCAGAACTCAGGGCACGAAAGCCACAGGATAGTTGAGCAGTAAGCCAAGCTGATTCAGCACTGAGGACAAGAGTCAGATATCAAAGTCCAGAGACTGTCTCAAGTCAGGCCAAACCTAATAGTCCACATGCTGGTCTCAAAGAACAACACTTGAAAAGGAGACAGTGAACAGGGAACAATCCTGTAGCCTCTGGTTTACACAAAATACCCCCGTTAATTTCCATTTGTCTTTCTTTAAAGTTTAGAAAAGTCCTTTTGGAAATTCCACTCTTTCTCTGCTATGGGAAAAGGGGTTTTGTTTAATTGAGTGTAGATTACTAACAGAGAAAACCTTAAGAGCCATGGTCATCACAGTGGAGAATCTCAAGGGAAAACATTTCATGGTAGACTGGTCATGCTGCCTGCCACGCCCCAGACCCCCTCCCCACTATGATGCCTCCATAGCTAAGAATTTAGGGGGCATGTGACTTACTTTTTAAACAGAAATAATTCTCTACAGTCTACAATGCATCAGGCAGTAAATAGGTAAGAACAGGAAACTGAGTAGTAGAGTAGTCAAGATAGCAGCCCAAACTGAGGGAGTGAGTCCTGAGGCCTAAGATATAGGATACATATTGGGTCACAGTAATGAGTAGGTATAATGATTTTAGAGACTAACTATGCATTCACCAAGTCCATCTCCTGTCTCCCTTGGGCACAGATTGGCATTACATTTCTAGCCTCTGCAGTTGTATGTAGCCACGTGACTCCAAATGAGCAGCAGTGATACACACCATTTCCAGCTCTTGCTTACACAAACCTCCCCAAAACACTTATCTTTGACTGTGCAGAACAACTCTGGAAGCTGAGCCCGGAAGATGGCATGGATAGAAAGAGCTTGGGTCTGTGTATCTCTGCTAGGGAACATGACCACTGTAGGAACAACCATTGAATTTTACATCTGAGAAAAATGCTTTTGCAGCTGCTGTAAAGTGACAGCGATTTAGGGGTTCATCTACAGTTGCAGCTTCTTACCTTATAATTACTTTTACAAATGATAGGGAAACTACAGAGATGCTCAGAAATGTCAGGCCAGAAAGCAGTCATCATAAGGGGATGTGTTGCAAGCTCCTGTATGTTGGCCCATCTGAATGTTTCCTTCTCTATCCAGTTCACTTTCTATTCATGGTCAAGTGTCTTGAAATAGAGGTCTACATGGATTGTCTCCAATTCCTCATGTGCGAGGCATTCTTCTTTCTGTACAGTCTCAGACACCCTCATACTCTGCCAGAACCAGCTATGACCTCGCAGCTGTCAAGTCCAACCAAACACTTTTCAGTCCTTATGGAGCAGCTTTTAATATACAAAAATATACATTTTAAGAAATGTTACATTTTTATGCTTTCTCCACAAATCCATCTGTTTCTGTATTCTCTTTCCTAGCGGAAATAAAAGAAGTCTAAATTCAACCATTATTGGGGTTCATTTCCCACGTCCTTGGTCTCACAAAGTTCAAGGTTTTAGACAGCACAGAACACTGGGGTTGTGTCTATGAAAGTCTGGAGTGACATGTTTTTTGTCCATCATACGTTTCCTTTGGAAGCTACAAGTTTCCCTGATTCCATTGTAAGCCTGACACAGTTGTGCTAGATTTCTTTGCTGGATAGACACCATACTTGCCACCTAGCCATGGGTACAGGGAATAATACACCAGCCTCAATTTATTTCCCTGCCCTTTAGGGCTCTCTCCTTGCTAACCTACTGCACTCCCAATTTTGTAGTCCCCTTGAAGCTCTTCCTCTGCTCTCAGAAAACTCAGTTCTTCACTCCCTAGGGAGTGAGACATCCTTGATCTTTAAATTCAAAATCTGTGCTTGAACTGGGAAAAGGTTAAAACATCTTTCACCAATACATCTATCCATAAATAAAAGCCTCAATAGAGTGCAAGTGGCCCTTTTTAAAAATAATCTTTATGTATCTTTACAGTATCCCCTTCTTGCAAGTCTCTCCTCTTTTGAATTTTATGAATATTCTGCATTAGTTTTCTTTCATTCCTTTGGTTATTTCTCAGTTCTCTTTGTTTTGTTTTGCCTATCCCTAATGGTATGTACCCCAATGGTATGCTTTTCCTCTTTAGTCCTAGAAGTATTTTGAAAAACTATATACTCTCCTTGTATATGTTTAAGGGGATATCTAATTTTTTTATTTTAAGTAGTTCCAAAAAATGAATTTTATAGTATATTCAAAGTATCAGTATTTTAAAATACTACCATTATACCATTCTTTTAAACAGATCTAATGGAAACTGTAAAAAAACATGTAGTGGTTTGTTATACCCTACTATTATCTGTATTTAAAAATACTTCAACAAGCTCTTTTTTCTGACAGTTGTTATCTCATCAGGCTCATTTTCCCCTTTGATATCATATTTTCTTTCCCATAGAATTTAACTGTAATGTATTTATTTTGTAGTTTTCAGTTTTTTATTGACCACCATCTTACTTCTCTGGAAAAAAAATCACTAAAATTTGCTTGGTTTCCCATAGTTATAAGACTCTAAATGTTAAAGATTTCTTTAGGCTTGTATTTTATTGTAATGATTATTAGTATGTGGTGCATAAAATATATTTATAATTCTAAATTTGATACATAATTATTAAATAGAACAGCAAAGCTTTACATCAACTTTATTATAATTTACATGCTTAAGTTTAACAATTTTAAGTGTGCATTTTGGTGAGTTTGGATAATTGTGTTCCATTATATACCAATAATACCACAATAAAGGTCAACACAAAACATTTCCTTGACTCTAAAAGTTTTCTCTTGCCTCTTTGCAGGCAGCGCACAGACCTAGTCTCAGGTGAGTACTGATTTGTTTTCTGTCACTATAATTGTGCCATTAAGAAATAAAATTTTTCAGGCCTGGCGATATATACCTCTAATTGTAGCACTCAGGAGGCTGAAGCAGGAAGATCACTGACTTCAATTACATAGTGAGTTCAAGACTAACCTGAACTACATAGCAAGACTCTCATTTTAGAAATGTGTCTTTTAATTTATGTGGCTAGAGGTATATAGAAATGTAATTAAATCTATATGTATATCCATATTTACCTTTTCTTACTAGTTTAGTCATCTGTTGGTAAGTATTTCTTGTTATTGGACTGTGACAGGATTGAGCATTAGTCCTATCCCTATTTTTCAGTTTTACATATATAAACTCTGAGAAACCTTATAAACTTATACAAATAGTTGAATGAGAAAAGAAACTGTTTTTGTTTATTTTGTCTTGTTTTATTTTTATGGGAGTGTTTCTCAATTATTTGAACTCTTTTTGAATTATGCCAAAAAATCACAAAGTACTGTTTAACCACAAACTTTTGGTAGGATTTAACCAGTGAGGTCCTATGCTGATTTGGTTGACCACAGGGTTGAAGGCTGTTTGGCTGGCAGAGGGTCTGTTACTTAGTCCCGGAGTCAGTAATGTCTCAGAGCAGACAGTATTTGCAGTTGTTCCTCTGAAATACCAGAGCGTTTTCTCCCTCTGGGATAATGCAACGTGGCACTGTGAAGGGAATGCCTTTCTTCTGGAAGCAGTAGGAGAAGTAACTGGAACAGGATAAGAAAAGAGATACTATCTCCTGTCCCTAGCCCATCACGGGCATGTACTCAGGCAGAGCAACTGAAGAGAAAATTGAAGCAGATGCAGAGGATCTAGAAATGGATTCCCTTAAAACATCCACGCTCATGTAGCCTGCAGAGAGTCTTCAAACACCCTCCGAGCACTTTACTCCACTTTATTCTGCTTAGGTAGAAATATCTTGGGTTGAGTCCCAGGTTGTGTTCTTCCATCTAGTTTTCTATGTTGTTCTAATGTGACTTAGTCCACATTTTTGGCTTCACAGCTCATGGACAGGCTGATAACTCCCAAATTTCCTGTATCTCATCTCTACTCGTTATCTGAGAAGTATATATCCTATGAGTTGTTGGACATACTCACTTTTGTGATTACTGTCGATATATGTAAAAATTGATCCTATTCCATTTTTATGAAAAAAATTCAGCCTCATAAACTTAGGAAAGTAGCTAGTACTTTTGTATCACTTTATATATAGAGTGGCATACCTATGTGTGTAGAATAATGTATTTATAATACATATGTGACTCCTGTAATAAGTGATTTTATCTTAAAGATGAGAAAGCTAAGTAAAATTCACTGAGGTAAACTAAAATTTCAGTGACATGTCAAAAATATAAGGGAAACAAAAGATTGATTCTCTGCCTTGACTTAGTTGGATAGAAATTGTCTTAGTTACTTTTTACTCATCGCTGAGACAAAATACCTGATGCCCAAAGTCGGGAAAGGAAAGGTTTATTTCTTACAGTTTTTAGAGGTTTTAGTCCATACTCAGTTGGCTCCAAGGCTGGGTGGCATGGTGGGGCCGCAGTTTATGGTGGCTGCAAACAGCAAGCGGAAACCGGCAAGAGAGAGACATATCTTCTTCCTGCCATTACATCACATCCTGGCTCTACTCTCTAGGAGGGTGTAGCACTGACACCATCAATCCAAGCACTGAACAATGAACCAGTCACAAATGTACAATGCAAATACATGAGGCCTGGGGGCCACCAACATAAACCATGACATTCCATCCCTGGCCCCCAGAGACTCATGTATTACCTTTATATAAAAGACATTTAGTCTATCTCCAAGAGTTGCCAAAGTCCTAACATTTTTAGAATGGCTGAGAAGTCTAAGTCTCAAGTCTCCTCCAATATCTATGGCAAACTCTTAACTGTAACCCCCTGTATAAGTGAAACAAGATTAAACATTTCTGAAATGCAAAGGCACAAAATAAACGTTACCATTCCAAAAGTTACAAACGGCAATAAAAAGTATTGGAAACAGAGCAAGTCCAACATCCAGCAGGGCGAACATCAAGTCTTAGAGTTTTTTGCTCAGCATTTGAAGCAATCTGGTTGCAAGCTCCAAAATGCTTGGGTGATTCCACTCCCACGGCACTTCTAGGGATTTTAGCTCCTGCAGCTTCTCTCTTAAGCCCCCTTTACTCGGTTTTTGCAGCTTTTTTTGGATGATTCACGTTTTTGGCTTTTTTAAACTTTTGGGGTCTCCACTGCACCTTTGGCTTTACACTTACATCTTTACATATTGCCTTCTCAGGGGCACACTGCTTGCCCTCCCAGGCCCTTGGTAATCAAGGTGGAAGCGTTTTTACCCTTAGAATTTGTGCATTTTCCTTGCACCTAAAATCAGCGCCATGTGGATGCCGCCAAGGCTTGCTGCCAGCTGGAGCAGTAGCCAGGCTTTTTTTTCTCTTGGCTATAGGGGTCCAATGCCTAGACCACTGGGCTCTGTGAACCCGATTGTGAAGAAAAGCTTTTCTATGTTGCTGCCATTTTGGAACCTCATGTGGCTGCAAAGGGTGGTGACCCGCTGCTTTCTCGGATGTCTGGTGGCCATCTTTTTTATCTCTCTGTTTTTTTTCAGCAATCAAAGTCTCAGCACTATCTTTACAATCCACAGCTTTACTGGAGTTTTTCTTTTGGCCAAACTCACAGTGTTTTAAATTATCCTGCTGGGCTCTTTGCTCTTGATTTGCAACATAGATCTAGCTAAAAGCCCCCAACAACAGCCATACCACAATCTCAATGTTTGACTGCCTTGAAATTTTCTTTGCCAGATTAATCAGTCCATCACCCTTAATCTCAGTCTCAGGCAAAGTCTCTGGACATGAACAAAATGCAGACAAACTTTCTGCCAAGCCATAACACACATCATAGGGAGTCCAACAACCAATGCAGTCCTTCTTCCCAGCAGAAACCTCCCAAGCCTGGTCTTTACCATCAGGCTTTCTATCAGCCTTCTGGTCTCCTGAGCTCTGACCAGAATCTCCTCACAGAACAGCCTAAGCTGCTCCAGCTCTGTGCATCTAGGCAACATGCTC
Organism: Dolichotis patagonum; assembly: GCA_004027295.1. Classification (NCBI taxonomy): domain Eukaryota; kingdom Metazoa; phylum Chordata; class Mammalia; order Rodentia; family Caviidae; genus Dolichotis; species Dolichotis patagonum. The sequence goes on along the minus strand of PVJX010001484.1, from coordinate 105,567 downwards.
AACCTTTCTAAATTCTGCCCACAAGCCATTTCCAAAGCCTCTCAAAAAACATGGTCAGGTATAGTCACAGCAATGACCCCACTCCTGGTACCAAATTCTGTCTTAGTTACTTTTTACTCATCACTGAGACAAAAATACCTGATGCCCAAAGTCGGGAAAGGAAAGGTTTATTTCTTACAGTTTTTGGAGGTTTTAGTCCATACTCAGTTGGCTCCAAGGCAGGGTGGCATGGCGGGGCCACAGTTTATGGTGGCTGCAAACAGCAAGCGGAAACTGGCAAGAGAGAGAGACACACCTTCTTCATGCCATTACATCACATCCTGGCTCTGCCCTCTAGGAGGGTGTAGCACTGACACCATCAATCCAAGCACTGGACAATGAACCAGTCACAAATGTACAATGCAAATACATGAGGCCTGGGGGCCACCGACGTAAACCATGACAGAAATTTCCTAAATAAAAATTTAAAAACCTGTACATAATAGGAGCCAAACAAAGTTTCAATTAAATGATACAAAGCATATTTTTCACTAATTTTAATAAGTAGTAAGAAAGTGCTCACTTCAGCAGCACATGTACTAAAATTGAGGTGATACAGAGAAGATCAGCATGACCCTTCTGCAAGGATGACATGCGAATCTGTGAAGTGTTTCTTATTTTTTCACAAAAAGAAAAAGTAGGATAGATTTAAAATCTATATAAAGGCACTATATCCTATTTTTTATAGAACTATATTATAGTTTGTGTCTAGATGTCCCCCCAAAGCTTCATGTAATCATTGGTGGGGAGAGCTTTTTGGAGGTGGCTAAATTTAGAGTGTGCAAAGCTGGGATTAAGGCTGGGTGATTGCTGGATCAGTCCACTGATTGGATTGGCACCACTCTAATCCCAGCAGTCTGGACAATATAAAAGAGGCAGAAAGAGGCTTCCCTGCCCTTCTTTCTCCCTCTCTCTTATTGCTTTTGCTGTCTTCTGCTGCCATGAACTGTTGCCCTCCTGCCATGGTCCACCCTGCCTAGGAACCAGCCAGTTATGGACTGAAACCTCTACAAACCGAGCTAAAAAAAAGAAAACACTTTCCTCTTTTAACATTGGATATTGGGTATTTCGTCTCAGAAGCAAGAGAAAAATAACTAAGACAGAATTTGAAAACATTAAAAGTTAATGACTGAGAAATAAGTAAATCCATAGAATTTAAGATCCAAAATAATTCCATCAACAGCCACCAAGGATTTAAGAATTGTTTGGCCAGAAATAAGTTTAGATGTATAACTTCCTTGACTTCCTTCTAGTGATTTAATTCTGTACAGAAGAAAAATAGATTTTTTTTCCATTCTTTTATGCATTGTATGTTCTACATACTCACTGAATGTACATTTCCTGTCCTAAATCAGATATTTGTGGGTTGTGGAGAGAAAGCAATGTGTTAAGTTCTACTAATCTTGAACAAGTGTTGTTTGTACAAATGCAAAGTAAAAAGGCATCCTGGGAATAGTTTGAGTTTCATATAACTCGAAATATATAAAATTTTATTCTTTACAAATATAACAAACAAGTAATCAATGAAATCTTTAAAATATTCTCTCCCCCACCCACCTTTGGGTCTTATTTATCATTTGCCAAGATGTGTACACTGTTTAATGCATACCTTCACACATAAATCAAAACTTTAATTTCCCCTAGTTACATTTATTATTCTCATTTTCATCTCCACTGTTGGTATGTTTTTAAAGCTTGGGTACTTAACTCCAAGCTTTTATTGGTCAATAATGAATGAAGCCTCTTCTCTTGCTTTATCTGATAAGACCTCAGGTAAAAGTGCAACAAATGAATAAGGGAAGCTATGTCCCAAGCAGGGAATAGATATATTCCAGTTAAATCAATTTTATCATTGAAATCTTGGATTCTACTTTTAAACTGAGAGTGGTGATCTGTAGCACATAGAAGCACAAATCCAGTTTTATGAAAACCAAAGGTAAATTGAGCATCTTCAGGACTTTGTAGGTTCAGGTGCCCCTCGATTCCCACTCTGAAATTGGAGTTGATTGTGTATGCTCCAGATCAGTTGCTGGTGGGCCCTTTTTGACACCTGAGCTCACTGGGCCGAGGAGCAAAGACTCAGGCATATTTAGGCCCAAGGAACTAAGAGTTAGGCATATTCACAATCATACTAATATCCCCATTTCTGCCGGAGTGTCCTTTACCAACACAGTGTCCTGGTTTCACTTAATTATATCTTACTCAAACCATGAATGGAAATCATGTGCCATTTATTCCCACCTTTGCATGTTAAGTAACATCAAAGAAAGTTCAATATACCAATAAGACATAAAACATTATCAATATCTTTAAATGCAATTACTTAGAACACTTTGTAATCATAAAAGTAATGCTTACTGGAAAAATAAAATTCAGACAATGATTCAGAGAATGAAAAGCCAAAATTATACTATGTACAGCTTCTTTCTACTTAATAATCCCTTGGTAAGAGTTTGAGGTGAATCATTTCATATCTATTTCTGTACATTTGTATATGCCTTTACATACTGTTTTTAAAAACTCACCTGGTTTGCCATTCATACTAGGAAGCTAACATTACTATGACCAACATACCTGACAAACCCCAACTTAACAGAGGAAAAAGTTTATTTTGATTCCCAGTTTCAGAAGTTTCAGTATATGGTCAACTGACTACAAGACAGAAACATCATGGCAGGGTCACATATGGAGAAAAGCTGCTCACCTTATGGAAATCAGGAAGCAGAGAATGCAAGAAGAGCCAGAGAGAATAGAGGGGGCCAGGGAGAATACACCCTTCCAGGCTCCGTTCTCTGTGACCTACTTCCAACCAGGTCCTACCCCTTAACATTATAACCAATGAACTAATCCATTGATGAGGTTAGTTTCCTGTGTCTGATCACTCTCCTGAAGCCCCCTCTTGGTACACATGAGCCTTTGTGGAACAGTTTGATTCAAACTGTAACACCATTCATATTATTAATTAGATTTCCATTTTATAGTATATTTCAGAGCTCATTTTGTGTCATTACATATACATTAATTTCTTTTTTTTGTTTTTTTATTAATTTCATTTTTTAAAGAGTTGCAAAATTTTCTACATATACTTACTTTGATTAATTATTGCCTTTTCTTTTTTGTCTTTTGATTTTAAGACACAAAAGAAAATCATAAATATTTCAAACTGGGAGGGTTTATGGAGAGCCTTTTGTCCTTGAGGAAGGAACAAAATCTTCACTGAGATGCAGGGTATTTGACATCTTTTACTCTGCTTATTAAAAGCCAAGCACACTCTGTGTTAGTCATCTATTGCTGCATAACAAATCATTCCAGACTCAACATCTTAAACAGAAATATTTATTATCTCAGAATTTCTGTGGCCAGGAAGCTGGGAGCAGCTTAGAGGGGTGGGTGAGGTTCAGATGCACCCAAAGTATCGACAGGGCCTGCAGGCAACTGAGACTTGACTGGGTTCAGAGGATCTGCTTCCCAGATCTCTCGCTTGACTTACTGGTTTACGGGAAACTGCCATTCTTCACCACATGGGCCTCTCGTGATTCGCTTTGCTCACTTGCTTTCTACAGAGCAAGTGAGAAAAGTAAGTGACCAAGAGACCAGGACAGAAGCTGCGATGCTGGCTAGAACCTCATCTCAGAAGTGGTTATACTTCCATTTCTGCTGTATTTTACTGCCCACATAGATACCTGGGAGGGGCTGCACCTGTGTGACTATCAGCAGATGAGGCTCACTTGGGGTCACCCTGCACGCTGGTTTCCATCCACTCACATTTATGCAACAGCAGTACCCCACACATCCTTGCAATGACCCTCCCTTCCTCAAGTATGAACCACCTAAGTTAGAGCAAGAGAATGGAAGTGCAGAGAAGGGCTGAGGTCAAACCTCTCCCTACCTGCAGCACTCCTAAGCCATGCTGCCTCCATGAATGCATTAGAAACAAACTTAGGAAATCATTTGTGCTTTATCTGTGCTCTTTGGGAAAAAAGAAGTGACAAAAATTCATCTATCAACAGTAGGGGTTTTTTTGGCTCATGCCTAAGAATTTCAATATTTTCTCATACTAAATAAAGTAAGCTTACAATTTAAAATTCCTCTCCAATTTTCACAAATGTATTTAAGACCCAGCCTAGTTCTAAGCTTTTAGTATTTTCCAAACATTGGATATTAATTAATTAATTAAATTTTTAAAATTTATTTAATTTGTTGCCAAAGACCTGCTAATCTCAGACAAATCTATTTAATATGAGGTGGGAGGAATTGGAAGATATTAAAATGGTAATAATTTTGTTGATAGAGTTTGAGTATCTTTAATCCAAAATCCAAAAGGCCCCTAACTCCTATATGTTGACAGGATATTGCAAGTGACCCCACATTGTAAGATTTTGTTTCCTGCATAAAATTATTAAAAATATGTATAAAATTAGCATTAGGCTTCATGTATAACCTATGTATGAAACATGAATTTTGAGTTGAGACTTGGGCCCATTCCTAAGATATTTTATTTTATTCATGCAACTATCCCAAAGTAAAAAAAGAAATCTGAAATTTGAAACACTTTTATTTCTAAGCCCTTAGAACAAAGAATACTCAACTTCTCCTAATAATGATGGTCTCAGGGCTTTATAGTCACTATTTTATTTAATCCCCATAACAAGCCGGTGAGGTGGGACATCATTATTCCTTATCTTCCAGGTGAGGAAACCAGTGCTAAGATAGAACAGATGATAATTAAGTGACAGAGCCAGGACAAAAGCCAGATCTATCTGAACTTAGCCTCTGCTCCTAACCTTGACATGATTAGGACAGAATTCTGCAGACTAACAAAATGACAACAACAACAACAACAACAAAAGAACAGAAATTAGTTCTTTTAGAACATCAAAAGGAAAAAGGGCAAAATGATTAGAATAGAAAAATAGAATAAATAATCATTTTAATTCCCAGAAATTGACCGTGGAACAAAAACTCTCTTCAAACTGATCATGAAACTTGCAAAAAAAATAAAGTGGTTATGAATAATACGGGTACAGGTGGATTATCTTGATGCCAGTACACTGAAACTTTGAGAATTGTGTCCCAATCATTCAGAAGTAGTGGTCTGGCTGCATGGAATCCAAATAAGCCTAAGTCTAATTTGCACCCTTTGCTCCGTTGATCCAATTCAACACGATCTTCCTCTAATCACACCTCTCAAGGCTCTGTTACCTTACTTACCTATTATATCAGGATTTTGTGTCCACATTTATTCTAGCCCTAAATTTCTACAACTGATAATAACTATTACTGATGATCATTACTTGTGTATCAGTCACAGTTTTGGGCTTTTTGGGAAGGGGGGGCGGTTGGTTGGTTGGTTGGTTGGTTGGTTAGTTTTTTGAGGCAGGGTCTTACTATGGAGTCCAGATTATCCAAGAACTCAAGGTTATCCTCCTGTCTCAGCCTCCCAAGTTCTGGGATTTCAGGCATGTGCCACCTCTGGCAGTTTTGGGCATTTTAACTACATGACCTCACTTCATTATTGTAACACCTCTATAGATGAGAAAACCAAGTGAACAAATTACTCTCTGATGTCAAAGGTAGTAAGAAAGAGCACCAGTCAAATTCCAAGCTATCTAAATTCAAAACCTGTGCATTTGTACTACAGCACCCTGTCTCCTACAACAGGGTTAGTTGTACAAAGTCCAGAAAGTTCCTTTTGAAGACAACAAGGTCAGCTTATTTTGAGCAATGGCAAATTAATATATCTCTCTTTTCTCTCCTCTCCTCCCTTCTTAGCCTCTGCCACAAATTGTAGTTATTTATATATTTTTAATTCTTTCCATTATCCTTTAAGAATTTGCAGATCAAGCCAGGCATGGTGGCTCATGCCTGTAATCCCAGCACTCACGAGGTTGAGACAGGAGGATCCTTGTGAGTTGGAGACAAGCTTGGGCTACAAAGTGAGCTCAAGGCCAGCCTGAACTGCATAGTGAGACTCTGTCTCACAAAGACAAAAAAAAAAAACTAATAATTTTTGGGTCATTTGAAAACTTACTGTCAGGTAGTGAGATCAATTTCTGGTTTAAAAAGAGAGAGAAAAAAGCAAACTTACTACAGAGATGAAAGACTTACAGTAGTTTGGAGAAAAATGGTGAGAGAACTGAATCATAAAACATACATGGTAGTAAAAGGATATAAAACTCAGAAGAGTATGTCCCAGAATTCAACCTCATATTTACATCGCGAGCAGATGTAGTATAAGCATCCCATGGTGGAACCACACACCAGTTTACAATTGATCATTGTGACACAGTAAACAATAAAGTTTGTTTGAATAAAGTTTGTTAAAAGATGTTTTTAAAAGGTATATTTGGACATCTATTAGGAATGTAAAATCAACTTTGTTCAAAAAGGAAAGCATGATAACGATGGGCATGATGATGTACATTATGCCTAAAATCAAAATAACCAAATTAACAAGTGAAATCTTAACCACTACTATTAACATCAATAAGCACTGATTTCATTTTAGCAAAACAATGCCATCTGTCACACTGAATGCTAACTTCATGAATCTTGAGATTTTGCTAGTACTTAATATGTTTTGATTCTATAATTATATAAGAGCTACAAGAATAAACTTATAACTTGTTTTGAATATTTAAATGTAGGCATCATCAGAAATTTTTCAGTTGTAAATGACAAAAACCAAAACCAAACTGATTGTGTTCATCCTTTACAGCCCTCCTATTCTAGCTTTAATTTGTTTTTGTTCGTTGTTTTATTGGTTTTTTATTGTTTTGTTTTGTTGGTTTTTGTTCTGAGACAGAGTCTTGCTTAGTTGAGGCTAGCCTCGAACTCACTATGCAGCCCAGGCTGACCTTGAACTCACAGCAATTCTCCTACCTCAGCCTTCCCAATGCTGGGATTACAGATATCCACCAACACAGATGACTCTCTAATCAGTTTCTTGACCCAAAACTTTGTAGCCATTTTTAAAATCTACACCTCACAACTAAATATAGGCATTACCCAAGATCCTGTCCTCACGCCTCTTCTTCCTTTGAGCATTTTCATTTGGGAGAATTCATCCAGTCACATGTTATGATTCTTGTGAAATGACTCGCTAATCTCTACACCACCATCCTCTAAAACCCACGTTTCTGATTGGCTGATCATTATCTCCACCTTCCTGTTTAACATATGGCCAGAGGTAGATTTCCCTTGATGCTGATAGAGTCCCACCTTGCACCCAAACTGGGCATTGACAAAGCCCTGAGAGGGAACTTGGCTTTGTGTTTGTGGATCTGTTCTCTCTCTCTCTCTGTCTCTCTCTGTCTCTCTCTCTCTCTCTCTCTCTCTCACATAGGATTGACTTCTAGAAATATCCCTACTGCCCATTGGGCTGATGTACCTGCTTTGTGACATTAAGTTGCAGGAAGCATGTCATGACCTGAACACATCCCACTCACCCAGAGCTGAGAGCACACAGTGAGGGGAAGTAAAACAAGTTTGAGATATGATTCAGTTCTCACTGAAACCCTAGAAGAGAAGTTTTCTTCTGTTAGGAGCACTCAAGAATATAGAAGAGGCCATTTTAGCTGCACTACTCTGCTTCTTTCTTTCTTTCTTTCTTTCTTTCTTTCTTTCTTTCTTTCTTTTTCCTTCCTTCCTTCCTTCCTTCCTTTCTTTCTTCTTTCTTTTCTTTCTCTTTCACAATCATGAAAAACAGAATCATCTTAAATTCTATGTTTATCAGACACAAACTGTAGCATAATCACAAGAAGTAAGTGCATCTGTAACAGTTCATCTCTAAACAAAAAAAACCTACCTGTATTTTCAGAATATTAACATATAAAATAAAATATAAGATAATCTATAAAATAAGATACACATGTTAAATAATAATGTTTTGGCCCAAAGCTTGACATGATATTTTACCCTAAAACAGTGACTCCTTTATTATTTTGTTTTTACTCTATTGCATAAATAGAGTAGGTATATCTTCCTGTTTTCAAATAAAACCTAAAGAACCTGTCCAGTGCTGAACTGCTTATGTCAGCACATGGAAGGAATCTCAGTTCCTGTCTGTCTGAGCCATGATCCCCAGCCTCAGTCTTTCTTGTAGGCCTTACCAGAGACAGGAGCCAATCTCACATCAGGCTGTTAGCTGTGCGCGCAATGCCTGGCTGTGCTATGCCCATCGGTCAGGGTCATACAGTTAACACTACTGATGTACCAGCTGTTTTACAATCTAAGGCCAATCAAGAGTCACACAATTCACATGGCTCTCAAGTCTCATGAGACACTTTTGCCTAAAAGAATCCATGATGTTTTTCTTGTTTTCTTTCAGATATTTTTGAAGAGTTTAGATCAATTGCTTTGCAGAATGCCTGCCTTCCATATAGAATGCATAATTGTCTGATTATTTCTGAATAAGTAGAATCAAGTGAAACATTTTGGGCAAAATGCCTACATGGTGTTCTTTCCATTGTGTGACAGTAAGTAGAACAAGATGACATACTGTGTCATTACTGGTCACGCCAAGTTCAAGCCTTGCTTAAGATGGTTTCTGCCAGACCTTGCTATTATACTCTTTTCCCATTTGTAATTTTTTTTTTGGTACCAGGAATTGAATTCAGGACCTCATGCTTGCTTGGCTGGCACTGCACTGCTGAGCTCTATCCCCAGCATCCCATAATTTGTAATTAATAAATCATCACTTTATAAATCATGTGAATGTTCTGTTCCCCAGTAATCTTTGACTCAGTGGTTTTTATCATCTTTTATTACTAAGTGACTACAATAATAGTCATTTTTCTAATTCTATCTATATTTATTAGCAGGAATTATTCATAAAGACATTTTCCCTCCTCTCATTATAAGTATTTATACAGTATTACTGTATAGCGTCTATAGTGGTAGAGTATCACCATATACAGTATCACTATAAATTCATGGATCTTTTTAAATAACTCTTTTATGGTCTGTTGTCTTTATTATTCTTTTCTAGTGTTCAAATCATCCCAGAATTAGCCCCTTCAATCTGGCTGCTCTGAACCTTTAACACGTCTCCCCTTATCAGGACCACTTCCATGGGCAAGTGACTCATGTAGATACACAAGATCTTGCGCTTATAAAAGCATCCTGCTCAGTTTAGTGCTCTGCTGTGATTAACTTGATATTCTCCATCATTTTTCAACAGGAACCTTGAAATTTCACTTCATACTGGACTCTGTAAATTATGTTGCTGAGCCTGCCCACTGTTTGGGGGGTGTGTGTGTGTTGTGGAGCACATACCCAATGCCTTCATGCTGAACTACTTCTCCAGGTTTTTTTGTTTCTTTGCGTTTTGAGACAGAGCTTTCCTAAATTGCTATATTGCTCGAGCAGTCCTTCTGCTTTGGCATCCCAGAGTGCTGTAATTATAGGAGTGCGCTACCACGCCCAGCCTAACCACTGGTGTTTAAGCACTTTCTTGCTTTCTGGCACAAGTTGCTCCTAATACATTGTAGAGCATTTCTATTGCATTTGATTTGGAAGTAGCCAATCAATCCAAGAAGATATGTTCCTTTCCAAGGAAAATGGTACTTAGAAGCCAAGATCCAAGATGTGACCACTGCTCCTGGAGTAACATTGCTTCCAGGCACTTTTAGTAGGTACAGTAGGTTTGCATTCCACTTTGTGGGATTTTTAAAAAAAACCCTCTTTGAAAAAGCCAGCCAGAGCACTGCACACCTGTAGTAATCTCAGTACTCTGGGAGGCTAAGACAGAAAGATCACCAGTTTGACAACAGTCCAGGCAATTAGCAACTTTAAGGAAACTCTGTCTCAAAATAAAAAAATTTTAAAAGGACTAGAGTCCTAAAAAGGACTAGATTCAATCCCCATACAAACTTTCTTTATTTAATTTAATTTTAAATATATATATAACATTTACACAACTCAAAAATCAAACCTGTATAAAACGTATTCAGAGAAGTTTCCCCATTGCTAACACCTCTGTTATTTCCACTCTTGGGCACCAACCTCCAACAGGAAATCATTTTTGTTTCCTGGTTTATTTTTCATGTGCTTCCTAATAAACTTCTTGTCTCTCTCTGTCTCTCTGTCTCTGTCTCTTTCTCTCTCTCTCTCTGTCTCTTTCTCTCTCTCTCTCTCTCTCTCTGTCTCTCTCTCTCTGTGTGTGTCTGTCTCTCTTTCTCTCTCACACACTCACACAAATACACATTATTTACATCAGTGATAGCATGTTTTATGTTTTGTCAACTTGCTTTGTTTACTTAACAGTATGGGAATTCCTCCTATGTTAACCACTAGAGAACTCCTTCCTTGATTTTATGGCTATTTAGTATCCTATTATTTGCCTGTTATATAACTGAGCCAACCAATCTCTTAAGGGTTGAATTTTCAATATTTGGCTATTACAAATAATGCCACCTCAATACTCTTCTTCACATGTTGTTTTACATTAAGCAAGGGGAGCTCTTTAGAGTAAACTCATTGAAATTGAGTTGCTGGATCAAAAAGAAAGGCAAACCTTGACCGTAGGCCAATGAGATCCACTTGCTGTTGTTTTATCCATAACAAATTCTCCTCCATGGAGAGTGTAGCATTGTGCACTTGTCCACTGTGCCTGAAGGCATCTCTTATAGCTATGGAAGCGCCTGCCACACAGGAAGGTTCACTCCTGCGGATGTGGTCCATTGCCAGAAAGATACCTAAAAGGGATCACTACTAGCTGTCCACAAAGACCTTTGGTAAAGGGACACTTTATTTTCCAGAACTCTGTGTGTTTTTTAATTTAACACTGTGGTAGAACTTGTTTGGGAACTAAGGGTCCAGCATTGCTGTGGTTAGCAGAGTAACAGCTCCCACCAAAGACATATTCCTCCTAATGCCAGAGAGCTCCTGAGGTCCCATGGGAGCAAGAAACCATTCAGTGGATTTGAACATTAAACTACCTGTGCAGAGCACCCTAAAAACAGACCATGGATGCTTAGAAATTGACTACAGGGACTGGTCCCTCAGAGAAGATGGAAGAAGAGGATATTCAAAGCAAAAATTACGGGCGTCCCATTGATCAAAGAATCAGTATTAGAGCAGCTACATGAGAACGAAGCTAAAAAGAATCATATAAACACTGTGGTACTGAGAGCAAATACCAAGGTCCAGTCCCTACTTTAGCTCATGTACCATTCAGCTACTATGAGGAAATTGAGTAGTTTAATTAAAGCTCTTGTCAGAAATGCTTGCAGGTTTAAGCTAAATACAGTATTTAGAGTAATTATAAATAGCCACATATTTTTAATCCAAAATTTAGCTAACTTTGCCCATAACTCATAAAACCCTTGTATATTAATTTCCTATGACTACTATAACAAATCATTTCAACACAGGGCTTTAAAATACAATCAGTTTGTCAGGAGTCTCTCTAGGCTAAAATCCAGATGGTAGAAAGACTGCACTCCTGTTCCAGTTTCCATAGACTGCTGCTTCCCTAGATCTTGCCCATATTCCAGGTCAGGGGCCAAATTCCATGCCACAGCCCTCTGACTCTGAGTCTCCTGCCTCTCTCTTCTTCACCTAAGATCCTCGTGATAACACAGGGCTGATCCAGATAACCCAGGATAATCTTATTTCAACAAGATGACTGCCATCTCTAATTCTATCTGCAAATTTGGTTCCCACTGCCACGTAATGTCAGATTCTAGGGTTAGGATGTGACATCTTTGTGGAACTATTATTTTGCCTACCACATCAATCAATACTAGACTTTATTACTCCTAACCATGTTCAACATAGTGTATGTTCAAAAGTATAGCTAGAACACACACACATTTTGAGATAGGGTCACTAAATCACTAAGTTGCAAGGCTTTCTCAAACTTGTATCCTCCTGCCTCAGCCTCTCACAGTGCTAGGATTACAGGGGTGTACCACTATACTCAGCACTACAGTATATCTTTAATAAAGGTCTTTGGAGACATTGAGAAAGGAACATTATTTCTCCATGCAGTGAATTACCTTCAGACATCTACCAGAGGTTTCTTTCCGGCCTTCCTCACAGAAAATGTCAAGTCTCCAAAGCCTGTTTTCAGCTTCAGCTTTGCATCCATATTCACACCACACGTAACTCCATACAGAAGGAGTATGTGCAGAGGGGAGGCACTGTTCCACTCCTCCAGATCTCATCTCTAGCCTTCCCCGTCAGCACCATGCTGCGGAAGGCTAGCCTTGCCCTCTGTGCTTGCTTGGGTTGAATGGTACAAAGTTTAGGCAAAAGACTGGGGACTGGAGGAGGGTAAGGCATCTACACTCCCTACCTGTGCTGGGCCACAGTGCCCTCCCAGAAATCTTTATCTCTGTCTGGTGGCCCTATCTTTAGGTTCTGGTAATCATGACATCTCCTTTGGCCCCTGAGATCTTAAAAAGGCAACATCTCTCCCTGTTGCCAGCTCTTGGGACTTCATAGTCCTTAGACATGATTTCCTTAAACTTCATGCACACCCTTGTAAATAGTCCCTTCATTAAATTCCGCTCAAAGTCCCCACTGAGAGGGTTACACATTTCCTGTAGGGAATGTGTGTGAGGCAGGAGCCTTGGAAACACTTTAATTGTTTGAAACATTGATCCAACAAGGATGAATCTTGAGGACACCATGCTAAGTGATAGGCCAGTCATAAAAAGACAAACATTATATGATTCCACTTACAGAGACACCTAGACTAAAGTCATCAAGACAGAAGAATGGCAGTTATGTGGGATGGAAGGGGGTTGGGGTGGGGTGGACATGGAGTTTAATTTAATGGATACAATTTCAGTTCTTCAGATGAAAAAGCTTTAGAAATGAACTGTGGTGTTGGTCACACAACAATATGTATGTGCTTAGTACCATTGAATTGTATACTTAATAATAAGTGAGGCAATAAATTTTATGCTAAGTATATTTTACCAGAATAAAAAGGAAAACAAGAAAAATCATCACAATTTGTGTCATACCATCATAGGATCTCAGCTAGAGTAGGGACTGTGATTAGATCCTGTGATGGGAGATAGCCAGGCAGATCTGGGGAAAAGGTGGAGTGGCCTGAAGGAAGTTTATGAAAAAGAAGGCTGAGAATTCATTGCAAAGAAGGATTTGGGCACCATAAACCTGACCTAGGAACCATCTTCCAATCACACAGGGTCACAGGTAATTCATGTCCAAACACCTCTGACATTGCCACAGCTCTTTGTCAATTTCAATACATACATGCTTGTTTCTGCCAAATACAAAACCATGACTATTGGATTTATCACTTTGTCCCAGCTCAGTCACCTAACAGGCATAGATTCTCACTCAATATTTGAATGAATAAACGAATTCTGAGTACAGCATGGTAGGTGGCAGCTTAATCTGTTTTTATCCAGCCCTGTGGAAGCATGTCTGGCTATTAGGGTTACAAAACACTCCAAATAAAATAACTACTGGTGTGAACTCCTTCAAACTCCAGGGACATAAGCAACACCACTTTACAACATGTAGAGAATGGAATGGGGAGATGTGAGCTAGTCAGGATGAGCTTTGGAATCTCAGGATTTCAGAATTAATAGCAGCAATTCCTCAGTCAGGGAGGAGGGTCAACCATATTCTCATTTTCCTTCTGTCCTTCCAATCCTGCTCTCTAATCCTAAAGTCAGCCATCGCCAAATTTTAAGATGTTCTTTCTCTCCTTTTCTATGTTAATGTTTTAGAGCTACATTAATCAAATTACCTATATTTAATTTTAATGGATTTTGCAACTGTTAATAGATTTCCTGAGATATTTTTGCAAGAGGAAAGTGTTCCTATTCTGCTCACATACTTGGTTCTTAGCTCATGCTTCATATTAACGCCAGTGGCTTGTGGTTCCTGACTTTAAACCCAGCCAGCTCTTTTGCCTCTAATATCATAATTTGATTTATAAATGAACACTGCACAGTAGGTCTTCAGGAAGTTTTCTGACCACTATCTGGAAAATGAAAACAATCCATAATATCATTTCTTTGATTCTCTCGTGACAGATCCTAAACTGATTCCCAGCTTCTTTTCCATTTTTCTTGTTAGGACACCAGAATTCAACATCGGTTAGTCTCAAAATTTCTCTCCTACCAGTGTCTTGGGCCTTTTTCATCAGAACATTGTTTTTATTTTTAAAAGTCAAGTCAGTCTAACTTTTCTCATTTGGGCTCATTCAAGTTTCCAGTAATGAAATCATTTCCATCTTTCTTACCTCATCCTTGTCCAAGACTCAAAGTGAAATACCCCAGCTTGGGAATGACTTAATGGGTCCTGTGTCTAAGGATAGAGTTTCATGCAGGAGAAGCCAATCTTTCCTTTAGAAAAAAAATACTAAAGGAGGGAGAAAGGGACATGGGAGAGGATATTGGGAGCATTGAGATTTGTATGAAATTTTCTAGACCAGGGTGCACCTGAATTCTTAAGATTTCCTCTAATGTTCTTCAACATGATTTCAGCACTATTTTTGTCAAAGGCCCCACATTACATTTCAGTTATCTAGTACTTTTCATTCTTTTTTTCCACATGATGTGTCTTTCATCTAGCTTTTGGTTTGACCTTTATCTGTGCCATTAAATGACAAAAATCTCTGGTGTCGGTGACAGAAAGGAAAGAAATACTAATACATGCTACAACAAGGAAGAACTTGAGAACAGTCTAAGTGAAAAAAACAGAAACAAATGACTAAATTTTGTTTGAGTCCATTTATTTGAAATGCCCATAATTGGCAGATACGTAGGCAAAGAAAACGAATTAATGGTTGCCAGGGGCTGGTAGGGAGGGCTGGATTGGAAAGGGATTGCTGACGAGTACAGGATGTTTTGGAGGATGATGAAATGTTCTAAAACTGATTGTGGTGATAGTTACGCAATGTGGGAGATAGTAAAAATCATTGACTTGTACACTTTAACTGGGTGAGTTGTATGGTGCGTTATTTATATCTCAGTAAGTGCTCTCTTTCTCATACTGATACACATACACATACATCCCAACTTTGCATAAGGAGCAATGGAGAAAAAGAAGTTGGTGGTAAGAGGAAATAATAAAATTTAGAGAAATCAAAGAAAGAGACTTTTTTTAAGAAATGGGGAGAAATGCTTTCGTAAAAGTAGAGCTTGTTACCCAATTCCTAAGAAGAGTGCAGTCTCTCAAATATGTTCTGGAAACTGCTGAAACCAGCAGGAGGGACACAAAAAAGGCTGGATCAATATGTGGCAAAGGGGAAAACAGACAAAGGGCAAAGCTAACAGCTGATTCAAACACACTGATGTGAACAGTCAGAACACCAGGAAACTAAATGGAGTCGCCTGCAGGGACAAAGCCATAGGAAAATAATTTTGAAATAAAAATTAAAGGAAGCCCACTTCTTTCTTCTGGCCTCTTCTCTCTTTTGTTGCCCACACTCACACCCCTCTTGCCCATTCCTTCCCTCTCCTCTCTTCTCTTCCTGCCTCCCTCACTCCAGTCCCTGGTCTAGCCCTGTTCACATCATGGCCCTTCCACCCACCAAGGTGTTCTTCCTGCTGAGCCTGCACTGCACTGCCGAGCAGCTCTCAATGTTCAGCCTCAGGAACACACGCAGGAGATGAACGACGGCCCGGGGAGCTTCCACCAGCAACCAGCTCCTGGGGTGGCTGTGCCTGTACATGTCCTCAGCAGAAGCTGGACAGTGGTGATTCATGGATGCAACCAGGAAGAAACCACCTTGACAAAGCTGCGGGGAAAGCTGCTTGATGCGGGCCACTCAGCAGCATGCAGAGCAGGCCGTGTGCTAGATCTGGCTCCTGGACTTCCTCCCTGCCGCATATGTGGTCAGGGCCCTCGACCATGAGGCAGGAAGTCCTGAGTGCTATTTTTTAGCTACAACATGTGGCCTGGGGCATATCTTTAAGCCAACTTCCTATTCTGCATTCATGCAGCAACTTTTTCTTCTGGGTTGCCTAGGGTCACTGACACTGTTGTGATTTCCATCTTACAACTCTGAAACCCAAAAAACCACAAAATACGTCTTTCTCTCCAAGGTCTCCAAATCACAGAGTTAATCACAGATCCAGGTTTAGGGTCTAAGTCTCTGTCCCCAAAGCAGCTCTCATCAAATAGACCTAGGGTAACTGTCCAGGTGACACTGATAGTGCCTTATAATGGGCTATGAGGCAAAACATAAGGTTATAAGAGGTACTACAATTGTCTACTTAGACTTTTTTAAAGAACAAAAGAGAGAGAACTTTAAATCAGGCATGTGGCACATGCCTTTAATCTCAGCACTCTTGGAGACTAAAGCAGGAGGATTATAAGTTTGAGAACAGCCTGGGCAACTTAGTGGTACTCTGTCTTTAAAAAAAACAAAAACAAATATATAGGCTGAGGATATAGTGCAAAGGGCCTGGGTTCGGTCCCCAGTACAAGGTGGGTGGTGTACTTTAAATGAGGCAAATTTGCTCTTTAGAAAGAAAAACCTGGTGTGAAACAGGATGCCTTTATCATACAAGCCCTTCACCTGGGAGGACGCCCTCTGGTCTCTTAGCATGTCTTTTGTGTAGAATGACAAGCTACACAAGCTGCGCTGTGATGACTCCATGGCAAGAATGGAGTGACTTCACTCAGGTTGGTTTAGACACATGTGAGGCAACCCATTTGAGGAATAACAGTGGCCTGGCTCTGTAAACACAATTTGCATTTTCAGAACTTTGCATCAAGTCAGACCCTCTAAGGAACTGGGCACACAGAAGTTAGAAATTCAACTCCTAAAAAAGTTTTAAAAAACAATTACCATCACCCAACTCCTATTCACTTACTCTCCACCCAAGTTCAAGAGATAAGTCCAAGAAATGAATAATTAGGGAATAATTTCCTCCAGCATTAAACCATGTCTTTACTTTTCTCATTGCTGAGACAAAATACCCAATACCCAAAGTTAAAGGGGAAAGGTTTATTTAGCTAACAGTCTGTAGAAGTTTCAGTCCATGATCGGGTGGCACATGGTAGTGGGGCAACAGTTCATGGTAGCAGAAGACAGCAAAAGCAATAGGAGAGAGGGGGAGAGAGAATCCTTCCTGTCCCTTATATGTACTCAGTCCACTGGGATTAGGGCGGTGCCAATCCATTCAGTGGACTGATCCAACAATCACCCACTCTTAATCCCAACACCCTTAATTCCAGCATTGCACTGTGAATCAATCATATGGTCTAGATTCAACCACCTCTGAAAACACCCTATGACCACATGAGGCTTTGGGAGGACATCAAGATACAAACCATCAGAGAGCACTTATTAGGGATCTAACTGTTTACAGTCTCTGGGCATTACTGCACAAAGAGAATTGCATAGAACTAGTCTCAGCCTCCCTTTCAAGACCTTACCATGTAAGGTAGATATCACTCACCTGGACAAACAGGTTCAGAACACATCAAGAGCATGGGAACTTCATACATCCCATTGATTAGACCCTGAAACATTCACCAGGTCAGTGTCAGTGCATCCTAGGGTGGGGGCCAGGGAGAGCTTACTTGGCATGAGTAGCTGTTGCGTTTCCCAGAGACACTTGGACTTCATTGTAGAGAATCCCTACCCTCTCAGAAGATACCAAACCGATCTCCTGGTCATCAGGGAAGACTATCTGGGATTCAGTGGCAGGTGAAAGGGTGAGGGTTTGGGGCTAAACAGCTGGGCTGAAGTTGGGGGAGGTGGGAAAGTGGCCAGTGTGGCCAACAGAGAACAGAGGTGGCTCTTCTGAGAGGAGACCAGGACAGAGTACAGCTGTGGCCGGCTCCAAGGGCTTCCTCAAGCATTCTGCATTGCTCAGAGACCTAGAAGATCTGGAAGGTGAGTGGTCGGTGGCAGTGGAAAAACAAAGGATCTAGAGAAAGGAACACAAGACAGTGGTGAGGGCTGACAGCAAGAGGCTCATGGGTACACAGGACACGTGCTTAGATCTACACTCGAGGAGAACCTGCAATAGAGCATGTGGTACTCTGCTGAGGGAGGAAACCTCACAGGAGGGCATCCATGGGCTCTGAACCTCCAACTGCCTGCTGCTTTTCCTTTAGAATCAGGCCTCATAAAGAGAGCCCCCATGGTCAAAGAGAATTCTGTACTGGAAAGGATCACAGAAGCAGCCACCCTTCTTAGATCTGTAAGAGAAGTCAGGTCACAGAGCTAACCACTGTCCCAAGTTTAGAAGAGACAGGCACATATAGAGACAATCAGTTTACTCATGTGGAAACCCACTGACAGAAGCTGGAAAACCTAAGCTGTGATTGATGCATTCTGAGGGCTCAGTGTACACAAGGCTAAGAGTTAAAACCTCCAGGGAACCCCATCATAGGATCCCCCAGGCTTTTCTATCTTTTACTTCCTGGTGCTTGACCAGATTTTCAAAATAAATGTCAGTGAACAATCCCTTGTGCTTGTGTTTTGGCAGAAGGACAGCTAAAGGAACCATTTTAAAATACACCTGAGCATCCTGTTCTTAAGAAGGTATGCCTTCAGGAGAAACTATATAACCGCAGCCTACCTCTCTCAGGGTTGGTTTTTTTCTCCCCTTTCAGGTTTTGTCCAGCCAAATCTAACTGCGGGAAGGAAAATAATTAAGACCAGCAACTGTAGCTATCCCATCCTGTCTCTAAGGTCAGAGGCACAGGCTTTCCAAAAGATGGAGACCTAACTATAGAAATATAGAATTCTTCCCCTCTCCACACATTTTGTTTTACCAAAGACCTTATAATTAATGTTCATTTTTCAATGAAAAACTATAGCAGACTAGAACGTACACACACACACACACACACACCACAGTTTAAAGAGACCAGACAAGCATCAGAACTAGAGTTAGATATGGCAAGAATGAAGGAAATATCTGACAAAGAATTTAAAACAACTATGATTAATATGCTCAAGGCTCTAATGGAAAAGTAAACAACATGCAAGAATACATATGAGCAAGTAGAACATAAAATGAACATTCTAAGAAAGAATCCAAAAAATGCTGGAAATCAAAAACATTATTTAAAAAATGATGAGTCATTTTGAAGGTCTCAGTAGATACGGTGCAGTTGGATTGTTTTTTTAACACATCTAAGGCAATCCTAGTAATAAATAAAAGGACAAGGATAGAGTTTTGAAGATTAACATTTTAAACAAGATTTAAACAGAAAATTCACAGAACAGGAAAATGGTTGCTCAACTCCACAAATTCCCATGGAATATAAATTATAATAGCAAGATATATTATGCTATTTCAAAACAGATTGTCCTTATCCAAGGTGATATATTAGGGATACGCTGAAATCACTTTTCTGGATGTTGTTTGGATGGCAATTTGACAGTACTAAAAGTCCATGCCTTTTGGCTAGCAATTTACTACCAAGTATCTGTCCCTGTTTCATCTGTCTTAGCCAATTATTCATGTGTATACACAAAACAGCAAAGAATTTATATCGTAACAAAATTCAAAATAGAAAAAAAATGGAAATAACTTACATGGACATCATTAAGGACCCTTGTTAAATTCTACGACTCCTGTAAACTCCAATGTAGCAGTAAAAAAACAACGAAGATTTATAGGGGAAAAACCATATGAATAGTCTTATGGAAAGACCTCAAAAACATTGTTATGGAAAGCCACAAGTTTCAGAACACTACAAAACACTACAAAAAGCATCATAAATGCACACACAAAACTTTATATTTCTCTACATAAGTGATATCATGCAAATACATATAAGAAAATCTGGACAGTTTTACACCTAAGTGATAATAGCAATGCCTCAGGAAAAGGAAGTAAGTTGATGATCAGAAGATTGTCTTAATCCATTTGTACTGCTAAAACAAAAAACACAGCCTGGGTCATTTATAAACAATAGAAAATGACTTCTCATCATTTTGGAGGCTGGGAAGACCAAGACAGAGCTATCAACAGGTACAGTGTCTAGGGTGGGGCTCTCTCTGCTTTAAGATGGCACCTTGAATGCTGAGTCCTCCAAAATGTACATGACATGGCAGAAAGTTTGGAGAAGGGAACAAACCCATTCCCTCAAGCCCTTTTACATGAATCCTAATTCTAAGAGTCCATCCATGAGGCCCTGTCCTGATAATTTAATCATCATCGAGCAGGCCCCCTCTCTTAATATTATTCCACTGGTGACTAAGTGTTACCATGCAATGTTTGGGAGAAGCATTCAGCCTATAGCAAGGATCAAAGGGATTTTTGTCTTTGTATAGAATACTTTGTAATGAGAATGTATCCATGTGTTACTTACACAACTAAAAATAAATTTTAAAAGAATGGGAAAAATGAATCAGAATATTTGTCTTCCCAAGAAAGACAAATAAATCAATAGAACTGATCAAAGAATTATGTGTTAGGAGGGATGGAACTTTTTCCTGAGAAAAGGAGCACAGTACCCTCCCTCATGCACTGTATGTGTGAAAAGAACTAACTTTTTGGCACTTAGGTCCCATATATTTCTGTTAGCTGTGTGGCTCCAGATCTAGTCCAAAACAGTGTGGTATCCCACTAGCTCTATGGCTACCCCCTCAGAATGTGGAATGTAACAAACCTAGGGACAATTATTCTGGGAGCTGAGCAGCCAGAAACCTCAGCGGAACATGATCATCTGTAGTCAACAACTCAATGTCAGATCATTCATCTTGATTTTGCTCTAGGGAGATTTCATTATACTGAGAGCATAAAACACTTCATTTTTATATAACATTCCTGCGTCTATGGCATCTATAGTTTTAAAATAGAGATCCTGGACTCCTTTGAATTTACTGAATTAGCATTTTAAAAAAATTATCAAAGAGAATTTTTAAGTAACATGGATAGAGAGACCATAGCATCACTAGGGCTTAAAAATTGATAGAAAGTAACACTGAGTCAAGTTGAGCAAAGAAAAACAAAGCAGATGAGTGGGGACAGGAAGTGATCTGGAAATAAGAAATGATTGCACATCAGGTTGAGTGTCATTTCCTCAGTAGATTTACTTTGCTTCACTGTTTCTCTTTTTGTTTTTCCAGATGAGGGGTTAAATGGGGGAAGTATGAATGAGCCCTTCATCCTCAGAGAATGTCTGACATAAAATATTAACCACAGAAGCTTTTATTTTCTTTTGAGAGGAACAAAACAACATTTTTTTCATCTCAATTCAGCTAACATGAGCATTTAAAAAATATTTTGCTGGTAAAAGTTACAACCGCAGATGCACAGGGCCAGGCATCACATTCCCTTCATCATTAACTTGATGAATGGGGCCTTCACACAGAGGATCATATGCAAGGACCAAGTATACTGAAAGTGGCATTATCATGTTGACTCTCAGGAAATTATAATGAAAAAATATGATCAGATGTTGAGCCCCAGGGCTCATCACAACAACTAGGAAATTTGTTTCTGTATATATAATGTAACTACTATGACCTACTATTTGTAGGTTCTTGGTAGGTTAGTTAAAACCCAATTAAAATTCTGCTGTTGCTGTTTCAGTTATTGAATGCAAATCTCTCTCTCTCTCTCTCTCTCTCTCTCTCTCTCTCTCTCTCTCTCATATATAATTACATATTTTTGTATGTTTGAAATTTTTTACAGTAAAAGTTGGGGGAAAATGCTTCCTTCAAAATCTTTCAGAGTATCCTTTACTATCTTCTTGCTCAGACTTCACTAGCTATGACTGACAATTCCCAGCAGGCTTCCCTGACTCCCCTGGGAAGCCCAGGCTCTATAGAGGAGCCATTCGACTCTTCTACAGTCAAGTTCCCATCATGCCTCTCCCCTGCCATGTCCTCTCATGTTTCCTCACAGAAAGTCAGACCTCTCTGTCCAGCTTCTCTGGTTCTTAGAATCCAGCCCCTTGCTCCTGTTTCATCTTGGTTCTCCATGACTGGTGGGCTGCCTTCTCCTCAACATTTTGTTTTCTCTTCTGTGCCTCTGCTCTGGTAAACTGACCAGAAGTGTTCTCTGTGGCCTTCAGTTGTTTAAACTGGACCTATTCAAGGCGCACCCTAAATCTTGCTTCTGCCATTCATTTTCTGTCCTTAATATCTGAGGTCTAACCACAATCATCTGACCTCCTACCACTTGGATACAAACAGAACATCTACATTAGTAAACAGCAATAATAACAACAAAACAACAACGAACACACCTCTTTGTGTGAGTGTTTCTCTCACAAGTACTTAAGAACCAGGCAAATCCAGATACAGTAATGTACACCTACAATCCCAGCACTCCATGAAGCTGAGGCAAAAGGATCATACTTCCTAACCCAGCCTGGACAAGTCAGGGACTTAACACTGTCAGAAAACAAATATTTTGTTTAAAAAAGGGTTGAGGGAGTAGCTCAGTGCAAAGTCCCTGAACTCAATCCCAGTGCTGAGAGAAAGAAAGAAAACCAAAATAAAAGAAAAAAGAAGGAACAACCATCAACCAACTGATGTTGACAAGTTATTTATCAATTTCAAAAAGATAATGCTTCCGAAGGTATACAAAGATAAATTCACCACAGATATGTGACCATGTTATATACCTAGTCCACTCATATTTACTGAATGTTTACCACATGCCAAGCATTATTCTAGGCACTTAGGAAACATCAATGCATAAAACAGATAATACTTTATAGAATTCACATTTGCCTGTTTGGGGGGAACAATGGCAAACACAACTCATACGCATACATGTAAATACATGTATTATATTGTATATTGGAAAATGGCAGATCTCCAAAAAGAAGAAACAGAAGAGTTAAAACATTCAAAGAGCAAGGTGGGCCTGTTCTACATGGTGGTGATTGCAGTTTTAAACAGCCGTCAGGCAGGCGCTGTCGCACAGGTGACATCCAGAAAGCCTTGAAGAAGGGAAGGGAGTTGGCCGTTGGAGATATGCTGGGAAGCCGCGTTCCAGGCAGCCACGCAGAAGGACGTGCGCAGGAATGAGCCTAAGGAGTCTTTCATGTTCTGGTTCTCGGATGCCTATCTCAGTGTGGACCCTTTCTGCCTCCCAGCAAAGAATAGGAAGTGTCCTAACTGGCTTTTCCCTTCCTTTCTTCCTGAAACTCCTCATTTCCATGGACCTGGCTTGCCAGCTTACAAAACACTCTCCTTTATCATACAGCATAAATATCCAGTACCTAGGGAACAAATAGGCAAGGCTGTACTTTTATAGCTATCCAGCAACTACTATACTGAAGATCTCAAGGGTGAGTCTCCAGCCATTTGCTGGGGCTGGGCGTGTAGCTTGGTGTTAGAACACGTGCTTAGCATGGGTAAGACCCGAGGTTCCATCTCAGCATCACAAATGAAAAAACAAAAGACACACTTGTTAACTGATTGGTGGTCTATGTGAGCAAAGCCTTCACTTCACCATGTGTCCTCTGGAGAATTGTAAACAGAACTTAGTGCACTAGAGGGGAATAAAAGAAATTCCCATTCAAAATCTCTGAGGGAGACCAGCCAAGTGTGTATGGGGGACGGAAGGGCAGATGGTAAGAGGCAGGAGGGAAGGAAGGGGTCACAGCAAGACCCTCAGAACCAATGCTGAAGTGAGCCCACGGGAAATCCAGCTACAATGTCCAGCTTCGTGCCCAGGGCTTAGGGATCCTGAACCTTCAGGGCAGTCTGTGTAACGTGAAGTCATTCCAATGTGAAAAGAATGAAGCATAGATGAGAGCTACAATTTGTACCTTTTGAGTTAAAAACATCAGCCATAAATCATGTTTATCACCATATGGAAGTCATTGTGAAAAACACGAGACAAAAGTAAAGAAATAAAAACTAGGATTTCATCTGCCCTGATTCTTATTCATTTATTATCATCCAGCTATACACACACTTTAAAATCCATGGCAAGCAAAACTACCCAACCAGAAACAACTTGTCTCCTTAATTAGATCAAATTTTATCTTGGCCATGTGAGAGCAATAGTGATTTTTCTAACTGGAAACAGGGAGAACAATCCTGCTGTTTTTCTTCTTCAGGCTTTGCGTCTCTTGACAGAGAAGGAGGCAGGCAGGTGGCAACTTTGCTGTGATTCCACAGAACACTCTCCAGTCATATAAGCAGCCACAGCACAGGCACCCATTCACTCAGACATCTGTCCAGTCATATAAGCAGCCACAGCACAGGCACCCATTCACTCAGACATCTGTCCATCGTGACCTCGGGCCATGTGCTGACTCTACTGTGGTGAGCAAGGCGAGCAGGGTCCGTGTGCTAAGGAAGCTCATAGTCTGGGGAGGCATGTGGGCATTAACTGAGTAATCCCACAAATAAGCCTTTTAATGACAGCTTTGGAAAGTGTAGGAAAGAAGTTCAGAGGAACTTGGCTGAGCCATGGGAATGGGGTGCAGTAGGGTTAGATTTTCTTAAGAAGATGGTGCTCCGGCTGAACCTTGAAGGCAGAGGGATAACATTTAGTTGGGCAGGAAGGAGGGGCAGTGGTCCAAGAGAGCTTCAGTGACTAGTGCTGCTGGGAAAATCAGAGCAGCAAGGGATTGTATTAGCTAGGTTTGTGCAGAGAAACAGAACCAAAGAAGTTGTTATAGAAAGAACAGGTATTCCTCATGGAATGTCTGACTAAGTATCTGGTCATCCCAGCCGGGTGTAGTGGTGAGCACCTGGAACCCCAGCGCTCAGGAGACTGAGGCAGGAGGATTGCTGTGAGTTTGAGGTCATCCTGGGCTACACAGTGAGTTAAACGCCATCAGGAACTGCATAGTGAAACCCTGTCTCAAGAAGACCAAAAAAATAAAAATAAATTTTAAAACATCTGGTCATCCCACATCCTGATCAAATTTACATGTGAAACTAACCATTATTAGGATAGTAAGAAAAGAGGCTAGAAATTTAGATGTGGGGCTTATGCACAGAAGTCTTTAATCAATGCTGAGAAATTTGACCTTTTTTCTGAGAGCAATGGGTTGCCATTGAAAACTTCAAGTAGAAGAAAGACCAATTCTAACGAGTACTGAGGAAAAATTGCTTTGGTTGGTGTATAGGAAAGGGACAATTTCAAGGAAAGCTTCATAGAAGTGACTTCTAAGTGAAGCCTTAAGATTGAGTAGAATTTAGTTATCTGGAGAGGAATAAAGGGTATTGCAAATGAAATGTGTGCCACAGCAAAGAAATAAAGATGGGCCTTGAAGGTGTTCAGTGACTCAACCATCTCGACTTGAAAATGGAAAATTGAACCGGGGAAAAAAAAGACACAAAATGAGCATAGCAAGGTGGCTTGGGAGACAAGTCAGAGTGCCTTGAGTAACACAATAAGAAATTCCTGGCTTTTAGCTAATGAGGGGAAGTTGACAGTTTCTTTGACGCATAGGGTATATTTGACACATCGGGTCTATTGATGACAGAATATTGGCAGCTGAAAAGAATGCTGACAGAGCAAATAGCACCTGGGAAGAAACAATTAAGGAGAGAGAGAGGAAGAGGCAGTGGAGATACAAAGTAGGAGATAGATTTCTGGGGATTGTGATCAAACAACCAAGCTTAGCAACTGATTAACCTGGAGAATGTGAATGGAAGGGAATAGAATATAACTGCATTTTTAACACAGGTAGTTAAGTGCAGAACAACAACCTTCACTAGAAAGGGGATACAAGAAGAGGAAGGTCTGGGTTTGTTTCAAGGGTGAGGAAAGAAGGGAAGATGAGAAATGTCAGGTTAGACATGTCGAATGGGAGGTACTTATAGCACATTCAGGTAAGACATCCATCCAGCAGATAGTTATCATTTATAGGCCTGGACTCCAGGACTAAAGATAGAGTTGGAAATATAGACTTTTGAGGGTCACCATAACAATTATAATGTTTCAGTCTCAGTGTTCTTAAAATTTAGGGGAAAAAATTTTAAAGTTAACATGGATTAATTTTTCTGTTTATGAAATAATTTCATCTACTGTTACTTCATTACACAAAGGACCAGATACTATAATTCCAAAAACCCATAAAGGCCACTAGCTCAGAATAAAAGGAACTCTTGAGATTAAATAAATTTAGCCTTATGGAAAACTTCCCCTGTCATCCCCATTTGCCTCACTTTGCTACAAACCTTTATAACTTACATCGTAGAGTGGTTTGTTTGCATTTTGCCAGCATGGATTGGAGACTTGGGGGTGAGGGATGCAAAAGTTCTTTTCTGGTAAGTCTTAGAAAAGCATCTAGAGGTCCTATGGGAAAAGTGAAGGAAATAAAGCCTCAGGAAATTGGCATTTAGCAGAAGGGATGGCAGAAACAACAAGAGAAAAATCAGTAAAAGCAGTAGGGACAAATCAGAACCAAGAAGAAGAAGAATCCTTCCACTCTTCAACTGCAAACTGATAGAAACTCTTCCTTGTGTCCTTGCTGCGGTAGAGTTGAGGTTTTGATCAGAGTAGCAAAGAGGAAGCCACGTGACCATCATGTCCAGGGAAAACATTCACACAAAAACTATGAACCAGGAAAAGGATCAGTAAATGATAGTCAGTGAGCCACACCTGTCCCGCCCACTGCCTAATGTTGTATAACACATGCGCTAACAGCAGTTTTTGTATATTTAAATTTTTTTTAAAAAATTGAAAAAAATACTATTATTTTATGATATGTGAAAAATATTTGAAATTCAAATTTCTATGTCCATAAATAGTAGTTTGGATGGATTATAATCACTGTCGCTCATTTAAATATTATCTTCAGTGGCTTTTGTGCTACCAGATAGAGTTGAGCAGTTGTGAAAGATACTGCATAGTCCACAATATCTAAATCTAAGCAAGTGCTCTAGAAACCAGCTACACTCCCAGGCCTACAATCTAAAATATTTACTTTCTGGTCCTTTTTAGAAGATGTTTTCTGACCCTGTATGGTGGAAGGAATCAGGTGGATGTTAGAAACCCAAGAAAGGCACAAGTAGGGTGATTTGTAGACTCCTCGGCGTTTCTGACTTCACCTGGGACCAAGGTTACACCTGAGAACCAGTCTATAAGCAGGAGGCACAAGACACATGGTGCATGCTATTCAGAGCCCCAGAGAAGACAGACAAGCTATAGAATGTGTCCACATGTTACAGATGGATGGATGTTTTTACTTTCATCATTGTTGTTTTGTATCTGTGTGCTTTCCTGTTTACTATAAAATAAACCCACTCTGCCACTCAGAGCTCAACTTCCCTCCCCATTCCTAGGTTCTGATCATTGAGGCAGAGTGACATTTTCCTACATTATTTTGTTCCTGGAACTCACATGCAAGGACTAAATGCCACAATCTGCATGTACCAAGGAGGGAAGGGAATCCCACCAGAGGTGCCTTGAAACAAAGGAAATAAATAACTTCAATTCCATATAATACAATCTGGACCTGTTACAGGACAGATGGGACTGAATTGTTTGATTCTATCAGCAGAACAGAGGAAGGAAATATTTTAAAAATGAGATTATATTATTTTCCCCAGTTCCTATTATGAAACCTTCCTGAAACAAACTTTAAATATCACAGCCCCTGTCACGGGGCTGAATGAGTCTCAGCAGGCAGGAGGAGCACTGCGAGGAAGTGGCTCCATTATGGAAAGCATGAGAGGCAGAAGTTGGCATGGAGAGTGGACACCTGGGGGCCCCTTGGCTGTGTGAAGTACCAAGGCTTTGAAGCACAGCTGGGTGTGTTGGGAAGGGACGAGTGTCTTTGAAAAGCTATGTGCCCCATAAAAACATTAATTAAGGGGCCCTTTCTCAAAGGACATTAGTTGTAATGAATAAAAGAGTCTTCTGCATTCTTTGCCCTCAATGAGAAAATGATTGACAACTAGTTATTGTATAGAAGAAAAAAATCCTAGAAATGATAAAACTCTTCTTAAAATAAAATCATGTAGTGATTCTTTATAATGCTAGGTTTTCCATGGAGAATTTTCCAAAGGAAGTTGCCTATATCATCTGGACCCCTGAGTAATGATAATGTCAATATCATTCAACCATGCTGAGCAGTGAAAAAAAAAGTTTCACTAGAGGTCTCTAGCCAAATGGATGTCCAAGCAGGATAAAACAGACAAGTGCGGGACTTGTCCAGCTGTCACCTTTGATACATGTCTTCTCACACACATCTCAATATTGGGGTTCCCCAAGATCCTCTGAGTATCAGATCCCATATTTACCTGACTGCCTGATATTGCCACCAAGAAGTCTCATAAGCCCTGAAATTTCATTATTTTCCTTCACCCTATTCCCTGTCTTCACCATCTCTATAAAAGCTACCAATATCCCTCTTTCACCAACCCAGAATTTAGGATCCATCCCCAATTCTTCCCTTTTCCCTACCACCTATATCTGATTTGCCAGTAAATTCCAGAGATTGAATTACCCAATGATGTCTTCCATTTGACAGTTTCCCTCAATAATCATTGCTTCCATCATAGTCTAGATGTTGGTCATTTCTGATCTTGACTAAAGCAAATGTCTCTTCTGTAATTTCCCTTCTTCTGTTCTCATGGCCTACCCCTCAGACCATTTTCCAGGGAGTTAAAAATAATGACTCCTAAGGGAGTAAGTTATACCACATCATTACTTAATCTTCAGTGCCATCCCATGACACTGAGAATAAAATCCAGGGTCTTTCCGAAGCCTGTAAGTCCTATGTGAGCTGGTCAGGGTATTATTTCAGCTCAGTAGGAGGTTAACCTATGGCATACATGCCACAGTGGGCTATTTGTTATCACTGAAAATTCTAAAAGTTTCACCATCACTGCTCTAGCTCCTCAGTTCCCCTTTTCCTCACTCTGTTCCAGCAGCAGCCATGTTTTCTCCTGTTCTTTTGCTCTCTGTGTCTCTGTGTTTTCAGTTCCCAGTGCCAGCAAAGTTCACCCACCACTCCCTGACTTCACAGCCTGCCATTTTGGATACATGACAGTCCCACCATCCTTTTTATTTGCATTATCAGGGGTTGAGGTGGCTAACTGTTCATATTGGAGTCCAACATGTCCCCAAAATCAACACTTTTCTCCTTTGTCCAAGTTCTAAGCCCACTGAAAAATATGGTAAAGAAACTAAGCAGATGAAAACTAAAACATCACCTTTATTACTGACAAAATTGATCCAGGAGAACATGACATATGTTACCTGCAAACAAATGCCTTTCTAATAGTAACTCGAGATTCAGGAAGATTTACCTTCTGAGTCACAGGGCGTGCTATGTATCTTCAACCTCCCTGCATTCACTGGATGCTATCATTATTTACATGCTTGTCTTCCTCACTAGTTTGTAAATTTAAGGGCAAACCCCAGACAGAATTAAAAGTGGAGGGAAGAAATGTGTGAACAGTTGTTGTGTATGGCTTTGAGGTGTTTTTATTACCACATCCCATGGATGAAAGGATGACACACATTGGCAACAGAATCCCAGTTTCAGTGGGACTTTCAAAAATATATCAGCTAGCACAGAGTTCCCTGGAAGACAGAAGTCTGAGTTCCAGAGAGCGCTGTCTCTCCCCAGGGTCAGTGAGGGCTGAGCCAGTATGGTGGCACATACCTACAATCCCATGTACCCGGGAGGCTGAGGCAGGATGATTGCAAGTAAGTTCTAGGCCAGCCAAAAAAATTTAGCAAAATTCTATATAAAATAAAAAATAAAAATGACTGGGGATATAGCTCAGTGGTAGCCCACTGGGTTTTATCCACTATAACAGAAAAAGAAAAAGAAGAAACAAGGGAAAGCCTGTCCTCCTCACAGTAAAGCCACAGGGCTTTTCTTTTCTTTATCTTTTCTTTTTTTAAATGTTCTAAAAACAGAAAAAAGCATTGTCAGACAGACTGCCCATGACTTCAGGGTTAAATGGTTCAATCCATGTCACAGCAATTTTGACCCCTGGTGACAGAACAGTCCTTCAGATATTACATTCAGTTTTGTGCTAAAACCATTGCAGCTACATTTGAAGTGTCTGTCTTCCAAGGAGACTTAAGCAACTCCCATATAATGTACATGTGGAACTAATCGTTATGCAGGCATTTCTGAGAAAGTGGTATAATCACTACCTATAATCCACAATCTGTCTAACTCTGTGCTATCTCACACTGCATTTATAGTCTTTGCAGAAAGTAATATTTAAGCCTAAAATACTGCATAGACCGAGGAAGAATGCACTTACATGTAGGACAGGAAGCCCGTGGGGGAAATCTAGCCTGCTGGGATTGAGGACAGCAAGAAACAGAGTTATTAATATGTAAGTCACAACCCAGATGGAACAAGCACAGTTCCCAGGACAGAGGAAGCTGCAGTTCTTCTCTGACCCTCAATCTAGGGGATCCTGGGGGATAAGGGACTAACTGGGGCGGGGGTGGTAACAATCTTTGCTGCTAAGGAAGAGCAAAGACTCCTTCAGGGCTGGGGATTTAGCTCAGCAGCTCAAGCACTTGCCTGGTAAGTGCGAGGTTGTGAGTTCGATCCCCAGTACCAAAAAAGTATATATACTTACAGAGAGAGGTACTTCTACAATGCAGAGTGAATTACTTCTACAGTGAATCTGTAAAGAGCCACAGTGATTCCACCAGGTTTCACATACTACTTCTAATCACACAGAGTCCTTCAGAGGCTTCACCCCCTCAAAGAGGCCTTAGTATTTACACTGACCTTCAGCTTTACATAACTTTTAACTGTTCAGCTGAGGGAGTGAGGCCTAGTGGGACTCACCTGAGGCCACCGTTTGTAGGCAAAACTGTGCCTCTAAAATACATTAAAATGGTATGTTTGTCCTCTCTCTTCTCTCTCTCTCTCTCTCTCTCTCTCTCTCTCTCTCTCTCTCTAGCAGGAATGTGGATGTCACGCCTCCCAGGCACAGTCTGTGTTGTACACAGTGGGCGTTTCAGTAGGTGTTTGTTTGGTAAATGAATAAGCAGATGGCAATGTACAGAAAAGCAGAAATGACATCCACCTCCAGAACCAGAAATGTGAGCTTCAGTTTTCCCCTTTCCTTTTTGAATTTTCTGCTGCCTGAAATGTCCCTACCTTTCTCAGTGGTTCACTGCAAACATCAAGACAAAAACTTGAAAGTCAGGAAACCCAGGGCTGAGCTTAGTGGCCCAAAGAGATAGACAATGTGGGACCCCAGGGACCCAAATGTCCCTGTGTTCCAGAGTACAGGTTTCCTGGTGAGTCCTCCTCCACATTCATGTCCCGTGTGGAAATCCAAAAGATACCTCAGCTTCTGGAACTGTCTGCAGAAAGACCTCCACCCTGTGCCTCCCAGAGTCACCTGGCTGTGGGGAATAAGTGCAGCTGGCCTTGTCCCATGTCATGTTTGGAGGAAGGTAAAGAATCTGCATCGTAGATTCCAGGTGTTTGATCACAAGACAAACACTCTTTGGGTGCCCTCTCAGGCTGCAAGATGGGTGTTGGACCCGGAGACCCCGGGGTGGCTAGCCCTGCCATTGGCACAAGCAGCTTCCAAGTTGGATCTGCAGACCCATGTTGCGTTGTTTAGGGGCATCTGAGGCCTGAGTTAAAGCAGGGCTCTGACTGCTCCCTCTGAGAAGGGAGAGAAGAACTTACATCTCATCTATGTGAGCCAGCTGCCTCACTCTTTAAAGTCCTAACCAAACCTGTGAGTCACTGCTTCTTCCCCTCTCAGTAGTTCAGGATTTCCGAAGCTCCCGTGCCCTCAGGGCTTGATAGAATCTTCAGGAAAACTCCAGGGCTTAGGCCAAATGGGTAGAAGCCTGGAGCTCTTTATCTTTATTTCTGGGCAGTCCCCACCCCGAAGCCCTCCGATAAGATGGGCTGTGAACAGAAGTTGTTTCATTTGTTCTGACCTCAAAACAAAGGGGTGGCTCAACCTGATCTCCTCCTACCCATGGCATTAAACAGCTCCTCAAACTATCATTACCTGTGCCAGCTGGACCGGCTGGGGAAATGGATGGCTTCCCCTACAGCTGGGAGGAGTGCCAGGCCCAGGGTTCTTGGGACTGTCCCTGAAATCTTCATGTGGCTTTTAATGCACTTGACTTGTTATGTGAGTCACAGTTCAATTAAAATAAAATTGGACAGGAAAAAGAATTGAAGGAAAAGACAGAAAAACTGTGTAAAGGACACAGGGCATGCAAGCATTTATGTTCCAGGGCCATCTTACTCTACAAAATGCCCACACAAAATCTCTTCTCATAATACATGAATCATCTGGGATCGAGGCAATTTACTCATTGCAGAATGTGAATTGTTTCCTCAGAAGTCTCCTCTTGGTCTCCCTCTAGTGATTTTTAAATATGACTAAATTGTCAGAAACCAGATTTACACACAACTTTTTCAGATTTCCATATGCTATAAAGCACACTATTCTTGGATTCTAAAACTAGCTACCTAAGTGCAGAAAACACCAAGTGCTTTTGTAATTCAAGATTAATAATAAAGGCTCTTCTAACATGAAAGAACATGAAATATAAACACCAGCCCATCAAAGAACCTCAAATGTCTTAAAAGAAAAAAAAAAAATGTAGCCCAGGAGCCAAACATGATAACAAACCTAGCTCATGGAAGTCTCCAGTCACCAGGCAGCCTCTGTAGGGCACAAAGCCTGTGGAGGTTGTGCAACTGGCTTCGTCCACCTTCACAATGGAACGAGTTTCAGGGGTGGTGGCAGGGGTCACCGTGGCTCCCCACTGGACTGCCTTATTTCCTTTTTTAAAAAGTCACTTTGGTTTGGGTATGATTGGTGTGTCTGGAACTGTGCATACTTAATGTCTACATCTCAATGAATTTGAGAAGTTTATATCCATAAAGCCATCCTCACCCACAAGACCATAAGCATGTCTATCACCTCCCATATGTCCTCCTGCCCTTTCATTGTTATTTGCATGTGCCACTCATGTATGTGTGCACGTGGTAAGAATACTTAAGGCCTAGGGTGTTGCTCAGAGGTTGGTTGCTTTCCTAGCATGTGAGGAGCCCTGAGTTTGATCCCCAGTACTGTCAAGAAACAACTAACAAAAAACCCTTATTACAAATCTAGCCTCTTACAAATCTTAGGTTTACAATACAGAACACAGTCCCTTCCTTATCTGTAGTTTTCCTTTCCTCCATTTCCTGCATCTCAGTTCGACTCATGGTCAATTACAGTCTGAAAATATACAATGGGAAATTTCAGGGAAAAAAATCCTTAGGAGTTTTAAATAACTATTTTTACAGTGTCTTATTATCATTGTTTTATGTTATTGTTGTTGTTGTTCATCTCTTATTGTGACTAATTTATAAATTAAACTTTATCTGAGGTTTGTATGTACTGCATAAGATAAAACATGGTATGTACACAGAGTTCAGGCATCCGTAAGGACCTTAGAATGAATCTTCACAGATCAAGGAGAACGGTTGTATCATTAGATTGAGGCACTGTTCTGTGTAGTCAATCTCTAGATCATGTTTCTTTTGCAGAACCCAAACTTTGTAACATTTAACAATTACCTTCCTATTTGGCCCTGCTAACCACCATCTACTCTCCCCTTTAGTGTGATTATTTTAAATCTCGTATATAGGTGGGGTCTTATTTTGGTCTCACATTTAAAGCATGGTTTGGAATGAAACCAGGAAGAGATGTGTAGAGTCCTCACAGACCCCTGTTACTGGTCACCTTCTTTTCTATCACTGACCAAAGCCACACTGGGCTCTAGCTCTCCTTTTCCTTCCCCCACAGGCCCCATTCCAGGCCGTGCTGTCCTAAACCTGAGCCTTGAGGAAGGATGAGGTTGTCATTCACCAAGATGCCAGTGAAGGACGGTGGCCAGCCTGGTGGGGCTGGTACCTCTCTGAGCAGCACCTGTGTGCTTACAAGTTGACAAAGCTTTCAGGAAAAGGAATGCGCTCCAACTGGAACTTCAGACATCAGAAGGGAGGAGAGGTATCAGGAAAGTGAGGGGGTGGGGAAGAATGTTGTAAAGAAGCCCTGAAGTCTCAATGAGGAGGTGTCACCAATGTGAGCCACGTACAAGACGAGGTCAGGCACTTTGGGACAGACCAGTTGTTCAGGAGAAACCATTACTTAACATCACGGACCTGAAACTTCTTTTGATCAGTTCTTTAAGCAGGGGACAAAAGTGACTTTGGCTGCTTTTGGTTATTCTGGTATAGCCTCAGTCATGGTCTAGACTCAAGACGAGGAGGCTCTGACTCCCAAAGAGAAGGCCACCTTTCTAAAGGGGATCCACACACAGGCTTGAGAAAAGCACAAAATGACACTGGCAGGAGTCAGTTGTTCCTCTTTCTTATTGCCCCATGAGAAATGCAGATCTTCTGGGCTTGTGCCATTTAGACACATAGGAGAGATGGCTCAAGAGTGACCTCACCTCCAACCCTGCCCAGAGAACCAGTTCTACCTGCCTACCTCCCACAGCCGACTAGAGCGTGGGCTGGATGGCAGGCTTAGGAACAGCCAATGTGGAGACCTAATTCCCGGGCACAAAAGCCTCTCTTCTCTGCCACACCAGGGCCCTAGAAATATTTCTTCTTGGGTGAAGAAATAAAGGATAAGAACAAGATCAGTATTCTTCCAGAAATAGATTAATTATGATTGTATGAAGGAACTCTTCAATGTTCTCCCGCCATTGCTCACAAGTCATTCCTAAAGTGTGGGCCCACCAGTCCATGTGCTGGAGCCTGAACCATACCACAGGATTGGCCCTCTCTTTAGGCAAGGGGCCAGCCTTTTGTCATCATAATCCTTTAGTACAGATAGACGTGGCAGTGGGAGGCTACATAGATTCCTGGGCCACAGGGCAGCTAAGGGATGCCACAGCCAGCACGGCCTATTCATGCAATACCAATAACAAGCAATGGGATCTTTTGATCCAGAAATGGTATAAACAAGACTAAGCCAAATATTGCAAACACACACTCCTGCATAGGCAAAGCTTTATCGGGGCTAGAGGGGCTTAAGTCTAATTGAGACTTTGGTTGAAGCACATTAGCAACTTGTGGAGTGGCCGAGCTATTGCTCCTAGGACAAAGACAATAGATATTTATTAATTTAGGCTATAGTAGAGTAATTCTCATTGGCCAACACCACAGTTCTAAAAGATGTTTTTTCTTGTGATGGACTTGGACCAGCAGGTGGTCATGATCAACTCATTGTAGAGGCTGTT
Organism: Dolichotis patagonum; assembly: GCA_004027295.1. Lineage (NCBI taxonomy): Eukaryota > Metazoa > Chordata > Mammalia > Rodentia > Caviidae > Dolichotis > Dolichotis patagonum. The sequence goes on along the minus strand of PVJX010001484.1, from coordinate 70,435 downwards.
GAAGTTTTGTGCATCTGGCATCCTTAGTCTTGTAGTTCTGGCCCCTATGTTAGGACCAAAGGACTTCAGCTGCTTCAGCTTTGTGGCTTCTGAAGAAGTATGAAGTTAGGGACAAAAAAAAGAAGGGAGAGAGAAAGAAAGTCATATATAACAGCTCCAGTGGGAAACAGGCCATGTGAACCCTGCATTACAGTCTTACATAAAACAGTTTTAAATGATCAACATGTCTTCACACAAAGCCGAGTAGAATTTGAGCCAACAGTTAAGACAGCAAGAGACAGATAGATATGAAGACAAAGATGCCAAACATTTTGTTTCATTTTTGTCACTCATCACATCTGTACGTTCCAGTGAAGACCGTGTCAGTGCTTTCAGCAAAAGTGGCCTTCAGATTCCAGGGAAATAACCCAGGAAAACAGTCATCCTAACCCACATCTCGGAGGTGTTATCTACGGCTTTGCCAGTGGGAAACTACAAATGGACTGCCCAGCTGTGTGACCTTCAAATTTTGTAACTGTAAGTTGACTGAGAGAAAATGAATGCTTATTTAGACATTTCTCCCATAACAATTTCTAACTTCATGCAAATGTTTTATTTCTGTGGCTTATCACGGTCCCGTAACAGATCTGTTGAAATGTCCCCTGCAACAAAGGGTGATAATATACTGCATCCAGAGGTTTATTTTGTCTTCCTAGTCTTCTCTCTCACATGGCGGTCCCTGCATCACAAGGAGATCTGAGGAGACACCTGCGACTATTATACCATGGAACATAAGAAAGAATTAGAATTTACTTCTGCCCCTTTATTATTATATTTTTTCTAGACTGGTTTCTTTATCAATCATTCCACACACATTTTTTTCTTCCTTTTCCCCCCCTTTATTATTTTTACTTGTTTGCTCTGCTATCTAAACTTCTCTTTCTTAGAGGACGTTGAATCCTTTCTGACAGCATTCACTCCTTATCTGATCACTTTCATTTCTCCCATCTCTTTTGTTTTCTGTTATTTTCCTTTTGAGAAGGGTCTCACTATGTAGTTCAGCCTGGACTTGAACTCACTGTGTAGCCCAGGCTGGCCTCAAACTCACAGGGATCCTCCCAGGTCAGCCTCCTCAGTGCTAAGATTCCAGGCCTGTGCCACTACAGCCAACCAATGTCTCCCATCTTGAGCAATAGTGTTACAGTTAGTGTAGTTTGTAGTGTTACAGTTAAAGTTCTTCTATCTCTATGACCTGGCAGAAAGGGGGACAAGAGAGTTTCTGTCAGTGGTTTAATGTGATCTTTGCTGGAAGATCTACATCCTGCCTTCTCCACTGATGTTTTGAGAGGCACTTTCTTCCAGGTATTTATTTCATTAAGGGTATTCTTATCATTTTATGGATATCACAAGTCTTCCAATAATTCTTTCAAATGACTGGAGCTCTGGGAAGGTGCTAAGACCCTGGGAGCAGGGGCAAGGTGTGTAGGAGTTTGAGCCAGGGCGTTCCTATCAGTACTGCCTAGGTTGCCCCATTCTTTCCAATCCCAAGCATTCATGACAGTTCTCAAGATTTGATGGGTTAAAATTTCATTCCTTTGAATAGACCGATTTTCAGGAGGGGGTGAAAGTAGAGTTAGGAGCCTTTCTGGGTTCTGCCAGGATCCTTCTCTCTCCTTGAAGATCACATTTCCCATTTACAGCGTGTGACTGTGGTGTTTTATTGTGGCCTAATGTCATCAACAGGGCTCCTTGGCCAACCTTGCCTTCCCCACCCTGAGATGGACTTCATCTTAGCCATCAACCACAACCAGAAGAAATAGAAACAGGCAGTCAACTGCACTGATATCTGAGAAAAATCGGTCCCTCCAGAGCTTGTAGAAACCTCCACCATCAACACAAATCTCCAAGCACACTCAGCCCACAGCAATGATTCTCCTAGCTGCCACTCAGCACAACTTTGTAAAGGGTCCAAACCCCCTGACACCTCTGCTATTCCCTTCTGCACATACTCAGGGATCCCTCTTCCCCTTACCCACCTCCCAGGGAATCCTTTCACCGAGTGGTAACTACCATTGTAGGCATTTGGGGCTAGGAATGTGAAAAGTGCTGCCAAGTCATGGAAGAACATGTCCAGCATGGTAAGGCGAGTGTGAGCCACTCCATAAGCAAGGCCCTCTTTGTGCAGTCTGACCTCCACAGTAACTGGCACCAAGAGTCCCCTTGTTACCCCAACCAGAAACTCTAGTTGGTGTGTGGGTGAAGGAGGGGAGGAGTATGTGTTAAAAGTATTTCCCCAGGAGTTCCCAGCTTAAAGCTTTGCCCAGTCTTTGTAACAGTCACTCCAAAACTGTGGCATCTTGCAGCAAAGCATAGTCCTCTCCTGTTCTAATGCTTGCTTCACGCTTTCCAAGGAACATTCCCAGTTCACCAGATGCCACTGGCATAGTTCCAGCATCCAAGCCCCAGGCTCCCTCTCTTGGAGCATTACCATGTATTCCCAGCTGGGAACTAAGCATGTAAAGCCTAGGAAAAATTTGTCAAATGGAGCCAAGTGCTGCTGTACTCTTGGAGCAGGAGCAGGAGGCTGGCAAGAAGAGGATCCACCATTTGGCAGGCTGCTAGTACCAGAGAACCATCTGTTTGAGACAGTGGAATGTAGGGCAGATCTTTTCGCTTCCCTCCTCATATCCTCCAATGGCCTCTCGACTCATTCAGAGTAGTCTTTACCTGTAAGGCCATCAGCATACTTCTTATAACCTGTCTTCTACTCTGCTTCCTTGGCTGTCTCTGCTCCACTTACAATGACCAAACAAGTAGACACATGCTTGTCTCAGAGCCTTTGCACTGGCTGCACCCTTTGCCTGGAACACTGTTCTTCTAGACAGCTATATAACTCAATCCTCACCTCCTAAAGTCTGCTCAGATGTCACCTCATTGAAGCTTCCCCTAGTCACTCTGTATGAAATCATGTGGTATACCTTGTAAGTTTTAATGGCTCTCAGACCTACCTACACAGTGTAATCACTTGAGGAATGTTTTTAAACACTGATGTCCATGTCACTCTTTAGTACAATGACATGAAGAACATGCAGTGGAACACTAATTGTTTTTTTGTTTGTTTGTTTGTTTGTTTGTTTTCTTCTTTAAAAAAATTTTTTTTTTATTGGTACCAGGGATCGAACTCACAACTGTGCACTTCCAGGGCAGGTGCTTATGCTGCTGAGCTAAATCCCCAGCCCCTGTTCTTCTTTAAATTTCTTAGGTTATCCCTACTGTACAAGGAGGGTTTAAAAAAACAGTATTTTATACAAACACAACTTTTAAGGGCAAACATTAATTCTCAAATGTAATGCATTCTAAACCTATGGTGAGGAAAAGTGATGTTTTCTTATTTGCACCATAGTTTGTAAACATTTCCACTCCCAACAGAGTAGGATTTCATGTTATTAATATTTTTAACCAATACTTTCCTCTTCACCCCATAATCATTACAATTAGGATCCTTGTGTCTTGCTAAAAACAAAGGACATCCTAATGGCTACTGGATTAAATGTAGCAAAATTGAGATATTCTGTTAAAACCTTAAACATCTCTTCGTAAGTGTCAGATTAACACAAAAGTCAATGGTCATCTTCCATACAGCATCTGTCCAGAAGGAAAGTTGACTGGGGAAATAGTTTTATTCTTTCAGTTATTTAATTTAACCATTTGGACAACTCTACAAAGTAGTCATGGCATTCCACTTTTTGGATGGGCAAAAAAAGGCTCAGAGAGATTGGGATAATCTTGATTGTCCACTTGATTGGATTAGTAGACTCCTGGAGAGGTGATTGGATTGTGAGGGCATTAACCTCATCAATGGGCTAACCAGCTGGTAAGTTCAGAGTTACCTGGGCTCTTCAGAGGTGGGACACATTGGAAGTTGTGGATATGTTAGCTTCAGAACTATATCTGGCCCCTGGACTTTCCTCTCTGGCTCTTCCCCTATTCTCTGCTTCCCAGAGGACAGCAAGCAAGCAGATTTCCCCTGCCATGATTTTTCTGCTTTTGAGCCAACAGGGCATGGATTGAAACTTCTGAAACCATGAGCAAAGATAGATCCTCCCTCTTTGAAGTTGTGCCTGTCAGTTATTTTGTCACAGTGTTAGAAAGCTGATTAACACAAAGCTAAATTCATCATACTCATACAACTAAAAAGTGCTGAGACTGGCCATTCTAACCCAGTCTGTTGAACTCCAGAGCTTGTCATATTTAAATCTTTAAATGTGGAACTGTGGGCCCAGGAACCAAAGCTGAGTGGAATAAATGTCCCTAGTGATGAACTAGGGATGAACCACATAGCTTGATCTTCACCTCCTAGAAGTCTCTGGTTGCAGACAAGAACAAGCTGTATTCCAGAGAGGACACACAGCCAAAGCAGCAGACGCAGAATTTCACCTTCCATTCTAAGTTGCAAGAATTAAAAACAATTCCAAATGGCCAGAAGCCATGTGGACACAAATAGGAACTGAAAGGAAAAGATCAAAGAGTGAGAAACTATTATGAACTGAATTGTGTATTCCCAAAATTAATACATTGAAATCCTCAGAATAGGACCGTATTTGGAGATAAGCCCTTTCAAGAGGAAATGAAGTTAAAATGAGGCCCATTAGGATGTGACCTAACTTAATATGATCGGTGCTTTTATAAGAACAGGAGGGGGTACGTAGGCAGAGGAAAGACCACATGAGGACACAATGAGAAGGCAGCCATCTGCAAGCCAAGGAAGGAGACCTCAAAAACCGAAAAACCAACCTTGCCATCATCTTGGTATCCCAGTCTCTAGGACCATGAGAAAACAAGTATTTGTTGTCTAAGCTATCCATCTTGCCATGAAAGCTCAGCCAACTGATGCAGAAGCCAAGATAATGGCTGAGAACCAGCTGATGGTACCTTAGCCTATTTCTTCCAACACAGCCACCTGATAGACAAATAGGTCCACCAATTTGAAAAGCCCAAGTAGGGTGGAAAAGTCTGGAAGAAATGGAAAGCTCCAGACTGGGCCCTTGTGCTGTTTTCTGGGAACTGTTTTCTGCTGTCATCACAACAGGGGATAAAAGGTAAGTGTTCTCTTCGTAAGACTGGGTCTGGAGTTTCTGGCTTCTCTCTCACCAAGGGTAGACATAGCCCAATACTGTCAAATTGCCTACACACAATGCTAATGTATCCAGCTAAGAGGCTCACAGTCCCAGTTCGCAGTGAAGACAAGTTCAGAGACAAGACACTACATTCTGAGCAGATGTTGCTCTCATCCTGGCCCCCGAGACAGTGTTCTAACCCAGAAACAAGCCCTTATGTGGGTTCTTCCCCGTCCCATCTTTATTTCCTTTTATTTGTTGGTCCCACCCTTGTAGACTTGGGCCTGGGAAAACTCTCCATCTTCTTAATTCAAAGATTCTATCATCCAATGTGAGATAGTCCTGTTTCCTTTCATTCATCCCTCATCTACTAGAAGAACAAAGCCTTATTTTGGTCTCAGCAATGGCTGTCACTTCCCAGAGATTCACATTTAAACCACTTTCTTCTTAAGTATCTGATTCTTCCCCTCCATGGTTCCTAGGTTGTCATTAGCAAACAATACCCTGATCCACATACTTAGCCAGGTTTCCAGCCTTGATTTGACATTCTTTGGCTCCCTAGAGATACATATGCTTCTGGAACACAGGAATTTCTTACCCTCTAGACACAAGTTAGCAGAGCGGTCCAAACTCCCAATCTCCCCCTGGGCCTGCCACACACCCCTCTGTTTGTGTATCCAAACCATCTTCTTTGTGTCACTGTTTGTGTTAATATTTGGGCTGAACAACAGTACAATTACACCTCCATTGCATTTCAGTCTCTCTAGGCAGTCTGCACCTAGTTCTAAACTGCTGTGGATTTAAGGAGACACTTTTCATTAACAGTATCTGCAAAGGGGAAAAGAGGTTGCTATTCTCCTGCTGAGTTTGAGCAACAATTTACAATTGTAGATTGCTATGTTCTCTGCTTTTGTGAGAAGGATGACTTGCTGGAGTAGTGAATGCTGCCAAGGTAAGAGACCATTTACAAGGCTTTTTCTGATTTTCATGTCTGGGAATGGAGGGATGGGCCTCATATTTTACAGAGCTATTCTATTTCATCAGCTTTTAACAGTTGAAGTCACAGGCCACAAGATGAAGTCACAGGCTACAAGATGAAGCCAATAAAGACTATAGTGAGTGCTGGCTTTAGATCTGACCTCCATACCTACTTTCTGGGACAACATTGACTTGGGTCACTAAATATTTTAGAAGGATAAATGGAAAGAAATGGCTGGTGACTGAACACAAAGAGAACAAAAAGTATCTGTCCCCAATAAAGCCTTACAAAGGAGCCTGGGGGAGTGTGTAAGGATGTTAACTGCAGAGCTATTTGTGGTAGCATAGAGTTAGGAGTAACCTGAGTGTGTATGAGTAGGGAAAAGGATTAGTAAAATATAGTTAGAAACATAATGGAGTGTTATGCCAGCAACAAAAGAAATGAACCAATTAATATGTAGCAGAATGCTTAATAGAAAAAAACCTAATGGCATCAAAAATAGAAACAAAACAAGATTTATAACACAATATACGTGGTGGATTAACTAATAGTCAACTTGTAATGCCCCCTGAACCAAACACCTGAAGGTTGTTGCCAATAGCATAAAGAGAGAACTGGAGGGGAGCTATTGATTCTCCTGGAGACACTGTTGATTCTGCAGAAGCTTGTCAGGCTGCTTTCCTGATATGAACTCGGTTGTTCTCATTGTTGGAGAAACTCGGGTCCTGACTGTCACGGAGGATAGCTGTGGTTCTTTTCAGGGTCCTTACCTTGAGTGTTGCTTTCTGGCTCAAGTGCAGATCTCTCAGCCTGCTGGCACAGATCCTTCATCCCACTGGTGCAGACTTTCTAGCTTCCACCACTGACCTTTGGGCCCTCCCATTGCAGATCCTTGATACAGACTTGCATGAGACATTGTCATGGTCTCTAGGCCTCCAGCTGGACTCATGGAGGACGTTACCATGGACTCTTGGTCTTCAGCTGGACTTATGCAAGACATTGCCATGGGATCCAGGCCTCCAGCAGGATTCTTTGGGTCTCTGTGTGTGGACACATCTCCCACAGTCTTTTGCATTTGACACTTTGGGTGAATATTATAAAATAATCCTATAGATTATGTGTACTGTATTAAATCTATTCCCTTGTAAACCCTGAATATAACAATATATTTTTTGTAAACTTCTGCAAACACAATATATAGATGTTAATTTGCTTATGATGGAGTTAAATTCCAATAAGCTCATTGTAAATTGAAAATATTGTACATCAAAAGTGCATTTACTTCACCTAGCCTACTAAACATCACAGCTTAACCTGTCTTACCACAATATATTCAGAACCCTCACATTAGTCTACAGGTAGGCAAAGTCACCTAATGCAGCCTATTTTGTAATCAAGTGTTGAATATCTCACATCACTTATTGATTACTAAAAATGAAAACTGGAATTATAAAGCTGAAAAATCAAAAGTTGAAGCCCAGCATGGCAGTGCATACCTGTAATCCTAGCTTCAGGAGTCTGGGCAGGGGGATCACCGAGAGTTCAAGGCCAAACTAGGCAATATAACAAGTGCAAAGCCAACGCAAACTACAGTGAGACTCTGTCTCAAAAAACAAAAAATCACAAATTGAAGCAGAAAAAGTATATTTACATGTGTTTTAAAATTATGAACATGGATTAAAGGCACAAAAATTGGAAGTATGGAGAAGGAAAGAAATGAAGTTGAAGAGGAAAAATAGAGGGAGATTAAAATGAAGTATGTTATAATGCTAGCCAATAATAAAGGCTAACACTTAGAGACAGCCTCTGGGTACTATCATACAGTAAGTCCTTAATTTTCCTCTGAGAAGATACTCTTATATCCCTCTTCTCTGAAGAAGATAACTAAGGCACACAGAAATAAAATAACTTTCAAAAGCAAGAGCAGCAGAGTAGAGTGATAGCGTGAGCTCCTGGAGCCTGGCAGTGTGACTCCAGACCCTCTGCTTGTAACCATGACACTATCCTGGTTGGGGAGGGGGCTGTTGATTCAGCAACACACCTGTTTTCCAAGTGTGCAGACAGAGTGGGCAGATTCCTTTGAAGCAAGGAGTCATTAGTGGAAATCTAACCCCAGCTTTCACAGCATGCCTCACAGATCTCACTTGCAAACACTGTGAGTACCAAGTTCAAAGATGAGGCTTCTCTTTCATGTTCAGGACAGTCAGTCTGCCTCTGGGACCTTTATGATATAGTTTCTCCTTATTTCCCTTTGCGTGTTTAGGTAGCAGAAATGAATTAAACCTGGTTTTGCCATTGGATGGAAGTGGAGGATAATAAGAGTAACTAATAGCTATGGGCCCTTTCTGCCTACTGAGCTTTGTGCCTTGTGACATTTACAAATATTGCTTCATTTGATCTTTGCAATAGCCCTCTAACTTACACAGAAAAATCTCTTCTTGCAGTGGTAAGAAAACCCAGCTTCAGAGAGGCAAAGTGATCTATCCAAGACTAAATACCATCAGGCCATAGTTCTGGACCTCAAACTCAAAAATCTGATGTGTGACACCATCCACCTGCCATCTGGAGCTGTGATGACAGAGAAGCAGGACTGGCATGGAAGGTCATTTGGAGGTCTCCAGATGCAGCCAAGATCCTCACAGAAACAGAGCAGGCATGTGGCGATGTATATATCAGGCCAGGCTCCACAGCAGGGACTAGGAAAAAGTGAGACACAAAAGAATTCCACTTGTTTGCAGAACAAGAGGGTTAAGTTACAGACTTTTAGAAGTCTAAGAGTTGGGCTCAGAGTGTCAAATCCTAGAGGGGAATTTATTAGGATGCTTCACAGACAAAGCCCTGGACTTCACCCCAGCACATCCAGTTAGCCTGAGAAAGTGTCACCAGTGCCTCCATTTTTAAATAAGCCTTCAGCTAAACTGTGGTAGTGCTGAAGTTTGAGATTTACTGGCTACTAGGTCCCCTCTAAAATTCACATTCTGAAGTCTTATCCCCTGGTACCTCAGGATGTGCTGTTATTTGGAAAGAGGAAACTGAGTTGAGATGAGGGGATTAGAGTGGACTTCAATCCAAAAGAACTGGCATTCTTACAAAAAGGGCAAATCAGAACACAGAGACACACATGGAGAGAAGACCATGTAGAGAGATGTAAAGAGATGACTGTTTACAAGCCAAAGAGAAAGGCCTAAAACAAATCCTTGCCCCCAGCCCTGCTGACCTTGATCTTAAATGTCTGGCCTCCAGAACTACAACAATAAATTTCCGTTGCTTAAGTGGCTCCATTTGTGGTGCTTTCTTACAGTCTCTCGTGCTGACTGATACACTGCCCCTACAGGGAGAAGAAGGCTCTTCCCAGGATGTACGTCCCATGGGGGTGGGGTGGATGGATATTCAATCTTCTGAGCCATCACTCAAAGATAGGAATAATGTCCCACTTTCCAACAAGAAGAAACGGTAGTGGCTCACATCGAGTTCTTGAGAGAAATAATCTGAGCATAGCAGAAAAGCCAGCAAGGACAGCACTGTCTGCTTTCTGGTGCAGTGAGGGAGAGATATAACAAATGGATGTGGCCCTAGGAGTTGAAAAAAGTTGGGAAGAGACATTAAATGTCAAAGAAGAAAGAAAGAAAAAAGAGAAAAGAAGAAAGGGGAAATCAAGATCCTCCTTTGGTCCTAGCCTACTGGCTGATGCCGTAAAGGGTCTTCTTTTCTCTACCGTAAGAGTTTGAAAAATAGGGATATTGATATTCTGAATGAACATGTTACTTTATCAAATAAATGCTCCTCTAAAATCTCAAAAGTATTTGAGCAAGCATCTGCTGAGTTTCCTGAGATTTGAGGCTGCTCATTGTGACTGCTATCCCTATTCTAGGATCCTGACTGGATGACAGTGGGGACAGGAAGTGCTGCCAGCCAATTAGTGATGAGCAGTCTGGCCTCCCCAGTGACTGTGAGAGGCTTCGCCCTTACTGCAGAGTGCCTGAGTCTTCATGCCCTGGAATCCTCCTTTGAAAGCAGAGAGTCATGGAAGTGTGTGGTGCTGTCTTCAGGTTTCCCCCCTAACTCAGGGCAGGGCCTAGCTCTTCCTTCACATTTAGCACACAGTAGATGATCATCATATGTGTGTTCATCTGAAGCTTTGTGAGTACATTGCTTCTTATGTGGGTCACTGTATTTGTCAGTTTTCCATTCCTATAATGGAATACTTGAGGCTAGGGAAGTTGAAAAGAGGTTCATTTTGGATCATAATCCTGCTCCAAGGTCAAGGGCTGATTTTAGTGAGGGTCTTTTTGCTGGAGAGTACCAAGGCAGCTGGTATAGGACTCATGTGGCAAGAGACAGGGAACAAGCATGGAATCTCTTCAGGACTTTCTCCCTCTACCTCTTCAAACCAGGGTCTACTTCCAAACAAACATGAGATTTGGGGGGGTGGGGGACATTTTGGACCTAAATTGTAACAATGCCACAGCTGGAAGGAATCCTAATAACCAAGCTGTCTACCTCTAATTTCACTGCAAGACTAAGGAAAGTTAGCGCCATTGTCTCTTAAACAATTAGTGATAGTGTGGTAACCACAGCCCCAGCCTCCAGAGTCCCTACATCAGGATGCTTCTCTGACATCAAAGCCAAACTATAGTCAGACACCACATGTACACTGGGAAGAGGAGCAAAGAAGGGGCTCCCTGGTTGGATTTATTTTCAAAACACAGAAGAGACTCTCAGCCATTTCCTATTCACTGACAGCCTTTGTATACATTAACCCCTGGCATGCCCGCTTCCCTTTCACCTAGGAAACGTTTTTTTCTTTTTTAGTTCTTAATGTGAGCATCACTTTCCTAGAAAAACATTTTTGATGCCCCAGACTTGATTAAGACCTAATGACAAATGATTTCTCAACACTCCATTTGACTCCTTTGTAGCATGTATAATTGCATAATTAGTGAGTAGTTTGTTGTTTGATGTCTGTCTGCTGCCAGCTCATAACCCACCTGGAGACAGGACCATGTCTTTCTCAGGCTTCTGATCCCAGCACCTTGCAGGGCCATATCCACAGTTGGCTGTCACTGAATATGTGCTGACTTCATGGCTCAATTAGTGTATTGAGGACTTAAAAATGTTGTGCAATGAAGGATACTATGTAATACTGTTTTAAATAGCATTTCCTAGACTTACTGGACTATGGAACACTTTTTTTGAGAAACAATCACAATCTGAAGAATTAGACCTATCCATGTAAGGACATACTGGGGAAATGCTGTACAGGGCTGTCCACAGACTGCCAAAGAAAACAAAAAGCAAAAAAGCAAAGACACAAAACAAAACAACACTGGTGCTCCATGTCCTTATGTCCCAGAGAGAGCTGCATGGGGCTTCTGTATTAGAGATGAAAACAAGTTCAAATGGCAGTTCCATGGCCACCCGAGAATATAAAGCACATGGCAGCCATCTCCAAATCTCTACCCTCCAATCATATAGAGCAGAATGCAGGATGCTTGAAATCAGAAGTGCTATCACTGAGCTCCAATAGCAACAAAAGAAGGGTTTTAAGAGTGTCTTGATCTACTACTCTTCCAAAGAGAGCAAAATTTTTGCATAGCCAGGGAAATTAGCATCAAGCATGAGTCTATCAAGGTCAGGGCAAGGCCTTATTCTCAGATAATATGGAGAAAAACACATATTTTGAGCAATAATGACAGTTTGAAGAAAACAAGGGCTCATGAAAAGCCAATATCAGGGACACCACACAGTGCCCAGGAAGATACTCACTCAAATCACAGGAGCTGAACAGAACAGAGCAAGCAGGGTTCATCAGGCCAGACCACAGAGTATCAGCCAGACCACAGCACCAGGAAACCAGGGAAACAAGGCAGGAGCCATGGGGCGGGAGAAGAACCACAAGGAATAGACATCTCCCATGTGTCTCTGCGAAGATCAAAACCAGCAAAAGGACCACAGGCATACCAGGGACGAGCCAGCTGCATCCTGGCCTAGAGGGGAGTGACTTTACCAGCAGTGGCAGTGGCAGCTAGAGAAAGAGCAGACACAGCAGGAAACCAAGAGAGTCATAGCACAGAGAGAAAGAAGCTCATATGAAGACAGTACTCCGAGCAGGAGTAGAAAGTACATCCAGGGCAACACCCAGCTCAGTGAGAAGGGGATGAACAAAGACCTTTGGCTCTGTAAATAAAAACGCCATCCATGACCTCTGGAAAGAGAGGCCAAGCGCTTGCAGACTGAGGACAGGAGGGACACTGGCAGACACGATGAGAGGAGGGCAGAAAGAAGACAAAGGAAGTTGATGTCAACCACTCCATTTGTGAGTTTGGCCGGGAAAGGAAGAAGAATGTAGAAACTAGGCATGTAACAGTTCAAATTCAGATTGTTAACACTAAAGGGAATGCCACCCAAATGCAGACGGTAGGGCAGTCACTGTATTTAGGGTCCACCCCAAACACAGAATGATCCCATCTTGAGATCTGAATTTAATCATATCTGCAAAGACTATTTGCAAACAGCACCACATTCACAGGCACTGGAAGTTAGGACTTAAATATATCTTTTAGGGGGACACAATTCAACCCATTATACTAAACTTGGGCAACTAGTTCTTCCTTTGGAGCCTCAATTTTCTCACCTGTAAAATTTGAAGCCTAATTTTATGGTGACACAAAATTAGGCTCAGCTGGACTAGGAACACATACCTGTAATACCAATGTTGGGAAACTGAGGCAGAAAGATCACAAGTTTCAGCCTAGTCTGGATGACTAGGGAAAACTTATCTCAAAAAAAAAAAATAGAAAGGACTGAGTTCAGTCACCAGTAACACACACACACACACACACACAGATTGAGATTAGGTTCTCTTATGGCAAGTCAAAGAATTCAGTCACAAAACAGCAAACACTTCAGGATTCCACATGTAGGAAATATCTGAAGTAGTCAGATTCATAGAAATAGGCAGGAGACCAGTGGTCACCAGGGAGTGGAATGGACAGTTATTAATGGGTGTCAAGGTTCAATTAATGGGTATAAAGCTTCAAGATAAAAAAGTTATAGAGACTGGTTATTCAACACTGTGAATGTTTTTGACATTACTGAATGACACTTAAAAATAGTAAAGCAGGAATTTTTACCTTATGTGAGTGTTTTTGTTAAACAATAGAAAATGTGAAAAGAAAAGAGGACTAGATGATTATACTGAAAGCCACTTACGAATATTCAAAGCACTCAGCACACACTAGGCTTTCTGCCTGCTACACCCCCCCGCACAGAACATGGCCTGGTACAAAATAGATGCTCAGCAAATGTTCACTGATCCCATGCATCATCTTTCTTACCATTCCTACTCACAGTGGGAGACAAGGGGGCATGAGAGAGGGGAAAGTAGCAGCAGAGTCTTCGCCTGGAGACTTCTGTGACACTCCCTCCCCATAAGACTGGGTCACCCAAAGTTGTTCCAGATAGAAGAAAAGTTGCTCCCAGTGTGATGATTTGTTGGGAGCACACCTGAGCCCTACAGTGCCCAAGCAGAGGCCCTGTAAAGTCCTGTGGTCCCCATCTCTCTCCACTACCTTTTCTGCAGCAGTGAGAGGTAGCAGGAGGAAGATTCTTCCTGTCTGTCTCTCTTGGATTCTCCAAGACAGAATGGCAGAGGAGATCCCTTGTTTGTTCTGTAGAGACCCTGCAGAACATTATAGGAGATATCTGGACTTCAGAAAATATGACCCAGGAACCACCTGCATGTCATCTTGGAATAAGGTTTGGGTGCCTCAATCCCGTCCTTAACCTTTGGGACTTCCCTGAGCCTTATTAGGAACTTTTGTAAAGGTTACAGAATAAGCCAGGCAGGTGCCACACACCTGTAATTTCAGCTACTCAGAACGTTGAGCAGTGAAGATTGTAAATTTAAGGTCAGTTAGGGCAACTTAACAAGATTCACAAAATTTAAAATTAAAAGGGCTGAGGATGTGGCTCAGTGATTGAGCATGTGCCTGGCATTCCTGAGGCTCTGGGTTCAATTCTTAGTACTGAAGGAAAAAAAGTCACAACTGTTACACATGCGGTAGAGAAAGAAGGTGTGGAGAGCCTTGAAAGATTTTAAAATCTTGGTTGGGAAAAAAAATGCCTTTCTGGGTCTTGATGGGTAGCAGTTTAGTAGCAGTTTTTGGAAAAAATAAAAATGCCAATACAACCAGGTGCCTGTGCCCCAGCACCTGAATGGGGTGTGCAGATCTTCTTCGAAGGAGAAGCCTCCCCAAGAACCTTGAGCAGAGGGGCTGGTGAGGCTGGACCTTGCCCAACACTGTGCTCTGGTCCAAAGACAAAAGCCAAGCAGAAATCAGGACTCTATTTTTGGTCCTTCATATAAATTTGCTTTAAAATTCACCCTAACCACAGAGGTGATGACTTTTACCATAGACATGGAAGCACCTCTGGGGATGGGTGGGGTGGAACTGGCCTTGCATGAAGGACTGTCCTTTCATATCGAGCTGGCACGCGGGAGGGAAAGGAAGGTCCAGCTGGCATGGGAAACAAGGAGGGCTGTCTGTGCTCCAGCACCAGCCGACAAGCAGGCCGCAAGTGCAAAGCCGAAACAGAGGGGCTGTCTTCATGTCAGGCCTCCGCCTGGGCTCTACTCCCTCCCCTGTCAGGATGAACCAGCCGAGAGCCAGAGACCAGCAGGAGCCAGAAGGGAAGGTCTGTGGAGGTCCTTGACCCATCCAAACCCACAGCGGAAATGCACTGTCTTCCTTTCTATCCAAAAGACCAATCAAGTCTGCCTGAAACAGCGTGTCCCATCTAAGAGAGAGACAGACAGAGAGACAGACAGGAAGAAATAGATTAAAAAAAAAAAAAAGGAAAAGATTCTAAGAATAACTTATTTCTTCCTCTATAACTAGTTTAGTGAGGACTGGCTGGAACCAAAAAAAGGGTGGCTGGAGAAAAACTGATACTATGGGATATAGCCAAAGAAAGGAAAAATTGTTGACCCTGAGCCAGGAAAGGACCTGGTGAAAGCAAGAGTTGGTGTCAGGTGTGGAGGAGACCATCTGCAGGTCCTGTTGGAGTGCAGAGAAAGTCGGAGGAAGCCAGTGAGAAAGGCTGGAGGATGGTCACAGTCAGAACTAATTCTCAGCCCTGAGCTGAGCTCACCTGGGCTTGGGGTAGGAAGCAGCCAGTCCCAAACAATAAAGTTGGCAGAGTGGCAGGAGTGGGAGGGATCCTGCTGGGCCAGGGCTGGCTTCCTCTCTCTGAATCCTACCAGATGAGAAAGCTAGGCCTAGACTGGGAGGTCGGTGAGTTAGTTCTTGCCTCACAGAACCCTGATAGGCCACAAGCTATTCAGTCTTGGCCTGTGGGCTAAGAGCATAGCTCATTTATTTATTCAACAAATGTTTATGCAACACCACTCTGTGTCACTCCCTGTGCTGAAGTCATTCACTGTGTCACACTCTCTTAAAAATAAAATCTTTCAGAAAGTTACCGCCTGACCTGAACTGTCACTTTGGGGAAGAGGAGCAAGGCAAGAGGCTGTGCCTACACTGGGATGAAAACCCAGAAATTCTTGCTATGCTGTCAGCTCACAGGCCCCCACAAATCTCAAGTGCATACCACAATAACTTCCTTTCTTTCTGGAAAGCAGAAATCAATCTCATCACTTCCAGGCAACCCAAGTCATATTAGTGACATCTCAAATATTTTGAATCAGACAGATAAGGGTTGCCTTCCCCTGCTTTTCTCCAGGGGGGGACAGCCCTGGGTGGACACAGGGCCATCTTCCATCCTCCTGGCCTCTGCAAAGATACCAGTTGCTCTGGCAGACGTGGCTTCGCCCACGCTTGCTCCCTCCTGGGCTTTTCCCGGAAATCAAGGCAGAAACCCTTTCTGTCTCAGATCCTCCCAAACTTATCTTGAATCTTCAGGAGGTGTTGAGGTTTGTTTTTAATTGTGGTGAAATGCACATGACATAAAAGTTACCAATTCAGCGGCCTTATGTGCAATCACACTGTGTGTAACCATCACCACTATCCATCTCTAGGGTGCTTTTATTTTACAACACTGGAGCCCTGCACTCATTAAACAACAATGCCCCCTCTCCTTCTCCCCCCAGCAACCACCATTCCACCTCCCCTGTGAATTTAGCAACGCTAGGTACAGCAACAATAGTCATCAGTAAGTAAAATCACACATTATTCTCCTTTTGTGTGTGGCTTATTTCACATAGTATGATGTCCTCAAGGTCCATCTATTTGTAGCACCAGACACAATTTCTTATTAAGGCTGAATAATATCCCATTGTGGATTTATATCATATTTTCTTTTCCATTTACCTGTTGATGGAAATTTGCATTTGTATTTGCTTCGGAGGACAATTGCAAATAATGCTACTATGAACCTCATCAAGCAAGTTTTTTCTTTTCTTTTCTTTTCTTTTCTTTTCTTTTCTTTTCTTTTCTATAAATATTACAAACACAGGGTTTCATTAACTTGCTAAAATGCCCAGCTAAGCTTAAATGATACTCCTGCTTCAGGGTGCTGGGATTACAGGCATGTACTGCCACATCTGGCTCAAGCTCTTGTTTTCAATTATTTTGGATATATATACAGAAGCAGAATTTCTAGGTCATTTAGTTTAATTGGGGGGGGAAGAACTATACTGCTTCTCACAATGTTGTACCATTTTACATTCCTATGAACAACGCACAAAGATTACAAGTTCTCTATTTTCTCACAAACACTTATTATTTTGTTTAGTTTTTGCTCCAACTACTCATTTGTTTGGAGGGGGGAACATAGTCTACCTATATGGTCCAGGATGGTCTTGAACTCATTATGTATGAGGCTGGACTTGAACTCACACAACCCTCCTGCCTTGGCTTCCTGAGTTCTGGTATTATAAATGCGCACCACACTCTGCCTATTGTTTGGCTTTTGCTTTTGATGATAGCTGTCCTAATGGGTGTGAAGTGGTTTCTTACTGGGACTCTATCTTGAGTTAAAAAAAAAAAAGACTTCTGGTCCCTTCAGGATCCTACTAGAGAAAGGTAGGGTACCCACATCAGAGTCAGTCTGCTATTTGGATATCATTTTTATGTCTTTTTTTTTTTTTTGTACCAAGAATCAAACTCAGGACCTTGTGCTTGCCAGGAAGGTGCTATGCCACTGCTCTATATTCCCAACCCTTATTTTTATGTCTTTTTCATGAGAAACAGCTCTCCCATCATTGATTCTTCTACATCTTTTGTTCTTTGGCAGAGCTTCCATGCTGAGAAGCAAAGAGTGAACAGGAGGCCATGCAGGACCTACTGGGGCAGACAGTCCCCTCTCTGGGGCCCGTGGCTCTGAAAATACAGTGCCATCACATTTTATGTGTGCTGCAAAGTGGAAACAGTAGGGAAGACTGACCTATAGCATAAATGTTGTTTGCTGAGTACTTTGGCCTTTGTCTCTTAACATTCCCAGTTAAACTTTAAGAATTATAAAATCCTTTCCTTTAAAAAAAAAAAAAAAAACTCTACTATTCCAAAGGAAATGGGCCTGGATTCTTAAATCATGAGCTCTGCTGTGAGTTGAGGTGTTATTTTGAAACTCACCAGCTGCTTTGTTCTGTCTGTGGCATGTGAGTGTCCCCCAGGTGACCAAACGCAGCAGGTCATTGAGGCAGGAGTGGGGTAACAAGGGCAGTCCCCAGTGCCGGCCTCCTCAATTCCCCGGCACACAGGAAGGAATTCCTCACCCTCCTGCACCGAGCAAGTGTCTTCTGACCTCGAGGCACTTCCTTTCCAACACCGAGGAGAATGCAGCCAAATGGTGATGTGCTGGTTTCCCAAAAGAAGAAAACAGAAGGAGAGAGAAACAATCTGCTGTAAAGAAATAAGAAGACAAGAGAACGATGTCTCTTTGGGAGGGAAGCATTTGGCAGGCAGGGAACTGGCTGGGAAGCTCTCCACCTGATTCACTCCCTGTGACAGAAACGTGAGCTTTGAGGTCAGTGGCTCATCCTTTCTGTCCCAGTTTCCTCTTCTGCACAGCCGACACTGATCATATTACTGCATGTGTAGTGGAAATGGATGAATAATCAGTGTATCTCACAGAGGGCAGGTGCCCTAAAACGCAGAGTCAGGAGTGGGGCCAAGCTCTTATCACTGGGAAGTGGGACAGAGCCATCTGAGGACTACATTTTCACATTGGATTGGGAAATGCTTTTAAGTGCATCCTAGAAGGATGTGCTCTGAGAAAAGAAGAAGTAGACTGAGTAGTAAGTTTCTGTCATTCATAGAAAGCCTCTCTACTCCTCATGCAACATTCCCCAGAGTGTTAGTAAGGGTAAATAAATAAATAAATAAATAATTTTCTCTAGGCTAACTCAAAATCCTAAAATGTTCCATCCTAAAGATACCTCAAACATCCTCTAGTGTAGCGGTCTTCAAGATTGGCTTGATTAAATCAGTAGAATCCAGTTAAATTTTGAACAGAGCTCAATACCTAAGACAGATAAGAGTGCAACTCTTTGGTGAGCTTAGGAAAGGACTTGTCTACCTGGATGGCGTTCAGTGCTATTCCCTTACAGTTCATAGGCCAAAGCCTTCTCCAAAACCCTCCTCTTTCCAATGAAAACACCCCCATTAGCATGACTCTCACATTTGATAAATGAGGATCTATGCCTAGAGAGGTTATATTCCCAGCCCAGATGTCTGGAATTGGGCTCTGTTGTTTTCCCTCCCATCACATCAAGAATATGCAATAATAGTGTTATGGCCATGGTGATGAGAGAAGTCCTAGAGAGCAAGCATGGCCCTCATGGAGAGAATGCCAAAGATGGAGAGGAGGAAAAAAAACCAAAGAAACGTGTCTGACTGAAGGAGGTCCCAAGTAGTTTTCTCAAATATAAAAGACAGTGCAAACAAAAGGAGAGAAGCCTCTGTCCTTTGAGTTGGGAAGAAGAGGGAAAATAATGCTCTTTTCTTTTTATGGTCCCTTGAGTAAGACCACATCTCCTATGTTAGAAAGGGGCTTAAATTACTGAGGTCACCTAATGCTGGAATAGGCAATTTGTAAAATGCTCTTTCTTACCTTAGTGCTAACCCAACCTCAATGTTACCACATCCTGGTCTTCCTCTGAAAGTTTTGTGATCAATCTATGCAATATCTAGAATGGTTAACCAATATAGTAAAGTTGCTGTGATCTGCGATGGCCCTGTACCCCTATACGCGTCTCCATCTCTGTCACTATGATAGTTAATTTTACAGGACTTGATTGGGCCACAGGGTGCCCAGATGAAATAGTATTTCTGGGTATGTCTGTGAAGGTGCTCTGGAAGAAATTAGCATTTGAATCAGTGGATCTGTAAAGTAGATGCCCTTCTTAACAAGAGTGGCATCATCCTATCTAATCAGGGCTTGAATAGAACAAAAGGCTGAGTGAGGAAGGAGGTATTTGTCACTTTTTCTTCCTGACTCTTTTCTTGGGGTAGGGGTAGGGCTCTCTTTTCATCTTCTCCTGTCAATGCTACTAAGTTCATTTGTAAGAAAATTTTTAGAGTCATGGAAGTATTTATAATTATTAGTATAAAAGGCAAATTACAAAATAGCATAATATAGTATATTATCCTAAATTTACATTACATACTTAAAAACAATAATTAGAAAACAAGAGTAACTTGAATATAAACTGGAACCTATTTCTCAAAACCTATTATAATTGATTTGGTTACCAATTTGATTTTTATCACTAGCAATTAGCATGATCACCAATTCTATAGGACTATAGAAGGGTAAAGGCAGTGTCAAGATTCTTCTGACTCTTACAGATGAGGATGAGGGAGGAGACACTTCCGTTACTATGGCTATGCCAGGTTGACCCAGATATGAAATTCAAGCTCACTTTTAATTTATATAAATACACAATTATACACAGAGATGTACATACTAGCATTAAGCATTTGGGTAGTTGGAAGGATAGAGAAAGAGACAGAGGAACTTACATGTTAATCTTGTAAATCACTTTTAATTGTGCCTTAGACTTTCGTTCCCAAATGCCTTTGACCTCTGCCAATGTCTTCAGTTCATTAAAGTTCAATGTATGCAATATGTGGTCTATGTAAATTATAAAATGGAAATTTAAAAGTAAACATGGAAATTTAAAAAGGTAAAGGCTTTACAGTATCATGGGAAAACAAAATGTCAAGAAAGCAACAGTGTGACAAATCCAGTATACATGGCTGTTGTTTCCAGAACCCCCATCCTGTAATAATTATATTTAGTGCTTTGCATATTACACCAACAGTAGAAAAAAATAATCAACTCGGCCCAGGTAACAGAGCTAGCACAACCCATTTCTCACATAAAATCTCATCATTAAGAAGGAAAGTAACACACTCAAAAAAGGGAAAGAAAACTCTAGTCCAAACAAATGAAAAAAAATTTGCCACCAACATACCTGTTATTAAAAGAAGGAAACAGTGTGATTTTATTTCATATATGATAGGCTTTCAAAACATCAAATGTACTTTTTAAAAACAAAAATCAGAGGATCTGAAGAAAGAGTTGAAATCCCATCCTTCCTATTTCAGCACTGCCCGCCGCCCCTCACCTCCAGCCTCCAGCCCCGTTTTACCGAGAGGCTCTGAATCCCAAAGTCATGTCTGTGGCTGGGATCCCAGCAACCCTTGATCAGAGAGAGCAGGTGTTTTGCTTTGTCTTGTTTCTCTGTACAAATGCTGATTTGGATTTGATTTTCTAACTCTCTTATTTTGCCCATTAAATTGTCCTTTACATTTCTTTCCTGTCATCCACAGCTGGTCAACAACCAGTGAGACAGAATTCAAAAGAGACTGCATTATCTTCAAAATCCCTCAGTCCTTGATTCACCTAGCATAGCCTGTGCAGCTCAGCTGGGTTAGGCCACCCCCGTGTGTCTCTAGAAGGAACTACCATTCAAGATCTTTGAAATACCATCATCACTTTGAATCAATAATCCATACTAATTTTTTTCTACTGACATTGAGAGTTTGCTACACCTAAAGCATTAGTGTAACAGATAAAAGAGTGACTAAAACAAAGGACTTTGTCTCCAAGACAATTTTATGGGGGAAAAGTTTCAGAGGAGAGCAGGTATGTAGAAACAAACTCTAAACAAGGAAAGCAACAAATCCCTTTGGTTGTTACAGCAGATGTGCTCTGACAACTAGAAGGCAAAATTAATTCCAGCTTGGGGGAATCTGAAAGATTTCAGGGATGTGACATTTGACATAGGCTGAAGATGGGTAATGATTTGAAGTCATTCATTCATCAGCTATTTTAAGGAGTAGTAAATTCAAGTTATCAAGGTAGGCATAAGACCTATAGAAGAAGTAACAAGAAGTTTTGTGTGTTTGAATCATGGATCTACACAGCATATTAAGGTAAACTGAGATTTGAAAAGTAAGGAGTTTATAGGTCAAAATAAAGAATATGTGGTATAACAGCAGCCAGAGAAGATGTTTGAGCAGAAATATGATGTGCATTTATTTAGTAGTCTCACCAACAATGATAGTGTGCCAGGTGCAAAGTGTTGGGTGCACAGTGGTGAGAAATGCATGCATTAGTCCTGTTGCCAGAGCTTACAGTAGAGTCAGAAGAGAAATGATCAAGAAATAGGTACAAATAAACACCTGATTTTAAATGATTATTGGACAGATGAGGAAAGGGAACAAGATCCTATTAGAGCATAGAGAGATTGGGACTATGTCAAGACTGGGAGTCAGGAAACCTTCTCTAAGGAAGTGATACTTTTGGAAGTGGGAGCTGAACTTTTGGAAGTAGTGATGGATGGAAGTAGGTTTGGAAGTAGTGATGACCAAGTGAAGGTTTAAAAGATGAGTCTTCCACACTCATGAAAAGGCTCTGAAGCAAGAAGGCAGTGGTAGAACTTCAGAGAGTGGAAATCAGCTCATACAGTCACAGCATAGAGGATGGTTGCCAGAGACTTGGGGTGAGCAATTAGAAAATTTAGTCACAGGGTAAAAAGTTCCATTTATACTAGAAGAATAAACTCTGGAGACCTAATGTAAGGCAAGATGAGTATAGTTAATAATACCGTATCTACTGTGTTGCCTATGTTGTCCTGTTCTGATCTGCTCTGTACTGCCCCCTTTTGTTTTATTCTCTTTCAAATAAAAAAAATAAAATAAAAAATAAAAAAAATAATAATACCGTATCATTACTTGAAATTTACTGAGAGATCTCACGTAACACCCACAGAAATGGCAGTTACGTGAAGTGATAAATATGTGAGCTTGATTGTGGTGATCATTTCATAATGTATGCATATATCTACAATATCACATCATACATCTTGAATGTATACAATTTTGATTTGTCAGCTATATCAGTAAAACTGGGAAAAAGAGGACTGGTTGTGAATGGAGAAAGGAGCAAAGGAGGAAAATGGCAGTGCTCTAAACAAGAAAACTGATTCTGGTTCCTGCTGGACTTCCAAGCCATTTCTGGGAGACTGGGTTTTAAGTGCCTTGAGGAGCTGCTGACAACTTGATCCACAAATTAGAAACATCATCTAGGGACAGTGCAGAGGGGCATGGGACCCTGTTACTTATAACCACAAAGCTGTGATGCATACACACTTTATTAGTGTATATCACTCTTTCATATCCCTCACTTAAAAGTACTAAGCATGTTTCATTTCAGGCATATGAGCAAACTCAAGAACTTATACTAAGTTAAGGGGGAATAAAAGGAAGTTAATTTCATCCATGCACATTTCTCCCCATCTAGTCTCTACATTAATTTTCAACCAACTTGAGGTATATTACATATAAAATACAGAATATATATAGAATGCAGAAACTGGAGCATTGACAAGCATGCACAGCTATATGCAAGCACAAAATTCTGAAACTTTTCTGGTAAATGGATCCTTGAGTCTCCTGAAGCTTCTGAGGGTTGGGAGACAGACACGGGGAAGAAAATGAGACTGGAAAGCCAGAGCTAGAGCATCAGCCAGTTGCCAGAGGGATCCCCACTGAAGCCAAGTTCCCAAGACTTCCCCATCACACCTCTGAACTATGCCATCACAAACAGGACTGGAATAAAAATTTTTTTAAAGTTCAAGAACCACTCTATAAGAAGCTAAAAGTCTGCCCTTTACTTTTCTTTCTCTGCACCTGGAGCAAGTCTAAATCTTCTTTCATTCTTGCATCAAACCCAAGATACCAGACTCCCTAGAACTGTCTTTTTATTCTGCTTTATTTCTGCAATATCCATCCAGGCCTCTGTGAGTCCTTAAAGGAAATGTGAAAAGGTAGCAAAGACACATCTGTACAGCAAAGACATGTGGCACAGGGAAGGAGCACATAAATCAAAGCCAGAGAGAAGCCTGCTAGCAACCTGAAAATCAAATTGTGTCAGGGAGAAGGATCGTGTGGAAAACAGATTAGAAGGGCACTGAAGAGGAGAGAAAGAAAGACAAGAGGCCCTTACAAAAATTAATGAGAGGCTGAGGGGGCCTGGAGAAGCAATTTGAATTTGAAAAAGCCTCACACTGCTTAAGGATGGACTAGTGTTTCAGTAAGTTTTATTGACTCATGCCTGGATAATGTGATGGTCATCCATCTCCACTTCCTTCTTCATGTGTTTGTCACTCTCTAAACAGGATGATGGGCTCTGAAAGAAGCTAAGGAAATAAGAGAGCAGGCATAGGAATTTAGACGAGGATAAAAGTCTCCATCCACAGTGCCATCTTTCATCTGACCCTCAGCATCAACTCCAAGGATTCAACTGAGTGCAAACACTGCTGGCCAAACCTCTCGGAGCTAACTAATAACACTTACCAATATAATGTGAAGAAAGATGGCATAAGTTAAAGTTATAACATAACTTTATAAGTTTATAAACTTTATAAGTTTATAACATAAGTTACCAAATATAGGCACTGGCGTAGATTGGGGGCTCTATTAAGAGCAATTATTAAGTAAAATTTAGAAGCAAGTAATGTTGTTTCCAAAACTTTACTTAATCCATGACTTTCTGGCTCGGAGTATCCTGCCAATTTCTTCCTTTTCTCAAAATCTTACACAGTCTGCCCTCTATGTCCATAAATTACACACCATGAATTCATCCAACAATGGTTTAAAAATGCGGGAAAAAACTGCAGGAAGTTCCAAAACACAGAAAATTTGCTACATTGAGTATTATGCTGAATCCACATGAATAAAGTGATGTGTAAGTACCGGGTTTTATAAGTAGTCTAATGATTCAGTGTGGTGGTACATGCTTGTTAAGTTACTCAGGAGGCTGAGCCAGAAAGATCACAATTTGGAGACCAGTGTGGGTGATTTAGTGCGACCCTGGGGATATAGAGAAATAGCTCAGTGATATAGCACCCCTGGGTTCAATATGTGGGATATGTGTAGGCAAATATTACACCATTTCATACAAGGAACTTGAGCAGGCATAGATTTGGGTATTGTGGGGAGTCCTAGAACCAGTCTTATGCAGACATCAAGGGACAACTATACACTGGTTTTCTCTTTTATTCCAACTCCTATGTTGAGGTGAAGCAATCTCTTTATTTTCTCCCATTCAAATCTTCTACCCTCCTAATGAAAATAATTTTAGCAAGGAGAAAGATATCCTCCAACAGTGGACTTGGGCTCATAACAGTGATGATCTTGATCAGGCTTTTGGCTCTTGTATGCACTGCATAATCATGTCAAGAAGATAATACAAATCCCAGCACAAGCTTAGGTATTCTAGATATTTAACTTGGGCTGGAGTTGCAGCTCAATGACACAGTGTTTTCCTAGCATGCTGAAGGCCCTGGATTTGATCCTCAATATGGCAAAAATAAAAGATGAAAACACACACAAATAAATTATTAAAATTTAACTTTATGTATGAACTTAATTTCTGTTTTAAATCCCCATTCTATTAAGTGGCAGACAACTAAGCCAATTTAGTATTTTATCTCTAATCCCTGAATAATAAGCACTAGTCATTTCTAAGGTACTGTACTTGGGTGGCCATGATAGTCATTAGGATTGTTTGCAAAGATCTTGCTTCCCTTTTTTGAAGCACACAGAGTGGTATACTTTCCCACACTCTGAAGTTCAATGTGGTCACAGGATTTGGATTGGCAAGTGAAACATCAGAGCAAATAATATTTCCAGAAATTTTAAGTGCCAGTTTATGCCTTTTTTCATTCTTTTCTCTTTTTTTCCCCTTCCCTCTCTCACAGAATTAGGGAAATATATATCGGGACCCAGACAAAGACAGTGCTGATGTAACACAGAGTCTTTAGCTGATCTTCAGTAGATACAAAGCATGCTAATAGGTATGTTGTGAGAATGAGAAATGAGCCTTTGTTGTTTGAACCATCGAGACTTGCTTTTGTTATTGTTTTGTTACCTCAGCACATTCTAGCACTAACTTCCTTCAACTAGGACCAATAGTACAAGGTACTGGTTACCAAGACTTTATGGTAGAATTTTGGGGGACATGTCAGATCCAAACTATAGCACTCATGATGACATCCATGTGTAATATTGCTCCTGTTTTTTCTTCAATATGTCAATCCACATTCCAGTTGTGAGCCCTTCTCAGAGGTTTGGGACCATTCTATTGTTACAGCCTTTCAGCAGTTTATGTGAAACTATGCGGCATTTAGACATTATGTATCCATCTGCTCAGACATTACAGATCACTTGCAGTCTCATGACTTCCCTGAGGTTCTATCAAAGAAAAAGAACAAGATTATTTCCATCTAGCTAGGGTTTCTCAACATTTCCATTCTCTACTCCACCTCTTTTCTCAATCCCTAAATAGTTACCCTCTTTTTCCTACAAATCTTGCTTGATCTCCTATCTCTACTTTTCTACTGGAAACTTGTGTTTCAGTATTATAGGAACCATCTATCCATCTCAGTACCTTTCCTTGAGGGGTACAGGAAGCAATCTATATGTTTGTCTGCTTGATGTGACCAACAGCAAGATGTGTGCACATGTGCAAAACTGGCAAAATGGAATCTGTACATACCTGTATATACTATGGAACAGTTTTTGCATATGTTTACCCAAGCATCGCAGAGGGTCCAATAAACCCACACCACTCCAGGATATTTTTGAAGTTTTCTTTTGATTTTTCTGGTAGAAATAGCCCGATTCACTACAACAGCACATGAAACACCAGATTTACAAGTTTTGGAGGAGGTCAAAAGTGAATCATCAGATTTCTCATGCATGGATGATGAGGATGATCCATTATGGTCAAATACATGCTTTCATAAAAGAAGAGTGATGTGGGCAGATGCTGCTGCTGCTGTTGCTGCTGCTGCTGATGACTTTGACATTGGCCATATGAGCCACAGTTCCTATGACAGTGAAATGGAGCAAGAATCTACTGATATGGACACAGGGAACACAGGTCTCCTTGATTCAGATGACAAACAGCAATGTGAATCCATATTTGACTAGTCAATATGTTGTAAAATGATCACTCAAACAAATGGAATGATCCAAAGTTAGAACTATGTCTGAAAATATAGTGAGGGTCTCAGTAGCAATGAAAGGTATTGGACAGAATGCCAGCACTGCCATTTAGTGTTGGAAATTGTAACAAACAAAATGCTACAAGATGTTGTGAAATACACAAAGGCTGAAATGCAAGTAAGATGTTATATATGCACCAATAGCCATATTCAAAAATATGTTTATTATGACACCTCACTAGCTGAACTGAAAGCATTCATAGGTCTGCTGCACTTGGCACAGATTTCGCATGGTGATCACAGGAATGCAAAAATATTTTTGGAAAAGTATGGATCAAAATATGGCGTATAAATTTATGCCTTTGTAGATCTGAAGCCTTATTATGTTTTCAATTAGACATTTATGCTGGGACTCAGCCACCATGTATTTATTCATATCGTAATAAACCAAATGATGTTGTGAACACTCTTATTGCTCTCATCTCCCAAACTAACCAGAATGTGACATTGGACAACTGGTTAACCAGTTTCCAATTGATGTTACATTTGCTAACAGAGTAAAATTTGACCAGCATGGCAACTGTACACAGAAACAAAGTACAAATTCCAAATGAAAGGTTATAATTTCAAAACAGAGAATTATACAGCACAATCTTTAAATTTCAAAGATTCAACATTGGCCTCATATAGGGCAAAGAAAAAGAAACTGATACTGCTGTCAGTGTTTCACTATGACGAAAATATTGATAGGGAAATCTCAATAAAATGCAAGCCTTTCAACCTCGAAAAAAAGATGGCGGACTGGTAGGTAGCAGGAGAGAGACCCTCTCTGAGAGAGACAGCTCAAATGCCAGAATAAAACACCCTGGAGAGACCCAAACAGAGAGAGATAGACTCTCACAACCCACAAAGAAACTAAAGTGAAAAAAACCACTCGAATATAAGGTCCTGGGGCTACTATTAGTGAAGATAAGATCAGCAAGCACAGCACCCGCCTTGAGACGCCTGAATTCCGCCCTACCTGAACAAGCGATCTGCGCCGAAACGACTGGCTTGAGCCGCCGGAGCGCGGAGCTGAACAGCCCTGCATGCAGCCAGCCCAGACCAGCCGTGCACACGACCCACCCAGAGGCACTGTGAAATCGCACCACAGCTGCTCTGAAGTCAGAGGTCGGGGAGCCCTGCAGTTCTCGGGGACTGGCATCAACACGCGGTGAGTGATGGGAATAAGACCCTCCCACAGGAAAGGGGAAACCGACTGGACGACATGTTGGATTTGGGCAGGATAGCCCTAACTCCATAAGGAAGTGGCTTCAGCTGGTTGCTACCCTCACCGAGCGGATTGGTGGAATCTGCTTGGACTAGGTCGCGCCCCTGGCGGGGACCCAGTGACTCGCTACAAATTACTTTCCTGAGATCTGTGCACACTGACGCAGTGAAGGTCTGCAAAGGTTGACTGGCCCGGAGGGGAGGAGCTAGTGCACACTTCCGGAGGGTGAACTCTAATCTCTGATAACCTACTGAAGAGGGCTAAAGCTCCTAGCCTGTGCCCTCTAGAGGAGCCTTAAACAACAAGAAAAGGGTCTGGGAATTACACTGTACACTTGTATGGAAGGAACCAAAAACATGAGGAAAAGGAGAAATAAGAAAAAACTCCCAGCCCCCAACCCTAAGAACATTGATCCAGGAGAGGTAAATACAAAAGACATTGAGGGCAGCAAAAATGCAACATCAAACACAGCATTAGTGGACATAAAGAGATAATCTTCAGGACCTCGTAAGCGGGACCAAAACTGAAATATTAATTCAAATTAAACAAGAGATAAGTAGATTAATAAAAGAAGGGCTGGACACCTCTCAAGAAGGCACAGACAGAAGAATGGAGGAACACAAATGGAGAGAAAATTTTAATGAAGAATTCAGAAAAAACCTACAATTCATGAAACAGATTCAAAGAGATTATCAGGAAACTAAAGACTCCATAGAAAGCTGGCAAAACTGCTTGAAAGAAACCAAAGATAGACTATCAAAAATTGAACATGGGCTTGCAATGTGGGGTCATGAAAGGGAAAATCTCTTAAAAATAACAAGGGAGCAGGAAGTAAAGATACAAAGACTGGAAGATGACAAGAGGATCTATAACTTAAGAATAAAGTATGTGAATGAAGAAGCAGGAATCAAACCAGAGGAATTACAAAGGCTATTCACAGAAATTATTAAGGAAAATTTCCCAAGCATAGAAAAAAGAAATGATATGCAGAGGTATGAGGCATACAGAACTCCAGCCACCTACAACCCAAACAGAGCTACACCCAAACACATAATAATCAAGATCCCAGAAATTCAATATAAGAACAGAATATTAAAAGCCGTCAGAGAAAAGAAACAGATCACCTATAAAGGAAAACCCATCAAAATCATGGCAGACTTCTCGACCCAGACCATCAAGTTAAGAAGAGCTTGGAGTGAAGTAATTCAAGCCCTGAAGGAGAACAATCTCCAGCCCAGATTGATGTATCCTGCAAAACTCTCTAGAAATTAATGGAGAAAAAAAATGCTTCCATGACAAAGAGGAACTTGGAGAATTTGTGACCACCAGTCCAACCCTACAAAAAGTACTGAAGGACATTCTAGGGAGAGAGAACAAGAATATGAGCATTTCAGGAACAGTGGCAGACAGGCCTCAGTGAATGAGGCAGACAGTGGAGTGGAAAAGAAAAATAGACTATCAATGGCAGAAAAATAGAATAGCAGAAATGAGGCAGAGAAGATTGGCTATAATCTCTAGTATAGATGGCCTCGAAATACTAACAGAGAGAAACACAGGCAGAGTAGATCAGGAGACAGGGTCCATTGAGATGCTCTATATAGAGAGGCAGTGGGACCCAAAACAAGCAGTGCACCCCATGGGAGTGAAAGGGGAGGAATTGTCTAAAAAAGGGAGGCAGAGGATACTGTTAATGGGGTAACAAGATTTAAAATTTACATTATTCTCACCACTCTGTTTGGATGGATTACGTGCTGTTCCAGTTTGTATACTTACACTAGACTTGAGGACATGGTCAACTATCCCAAAAATAAGAGGACATATTATGGTAATCATCCCTAATTTCCCTATCAACTTAATCTGAAGCCCTTTATAACTTATACTGTCTTATTATGACTGATCTTATTTGAATCTGGTTTGTTAGATTGCTACTTTGTATTGACTGATTTTATTTAAATCTGTTATGATTGATAGCATCAAGTCTAAGTGTTTACACAACTACACTGAAGATGACAAGATTCACTAAGATACCCACTATGGTTTGATTATTACTCGCTTTTGAAGTCTTATAATGTCTCCAATGCTTTGTTTTTGTTAATGTTGTTATACACGGCTGAGACATCATGGTAACAATTGTAGGTCACCTTGTATTGCAGTTTTATGTGACTTTTCTGCCTCATGCTTTTCTAGAAATTGTTTTGTTTTATCTTGCTTTGTTTTGCTTTTCCTGCTAATACAGAAATGTTAGATATGCATGTAGAGACACATGCATGTGTAGAGCTTATAAACAGTTTACGCAAACCAACTATATAACACATGTTGAAATGAACAACTACTTTGAAGAAAAAGAGACACTACAATACCCAGTGCTGACTCCATAATGTCATGATGTGAAATCCAGCAATACTATCATTCTTTGTTCAAAGTGATTTTAGCTTGCTTTGCCTTGTTTAAGTTCAACACACATTAAGGTATGGACAGCTGTTTTGAGGAGAATGAGAGACACTATGACAGCCATTCTTGGCTTCCCTATTGTCTGGTGTTGAAGACCTGAAATGCTCTCCTCGTCCTGCTCTGATCAATTCCATACTGGGTTGTTTCATGTGAATTCCCTATATGTGACAATATGGACAACTATTTGGAAGAAAACAAGAGTCAATATGATAGACAGTGAATATCTCCGATTGTCTAGTTTTGAAATTTTTGTCTCTTACACTGCTTTCTTGTGATCTGCTTTGCTCTGTTTTGTTGTGTTTAATTTTACCCTTTTGATATAATTGAATGTATATTTGAGTGGGTAAGATGGATGACCATATTGCTGTTTTTGTCAGATCGTGGAGCAGAACTGTTAACAGTCTCACTGTTTGAATGTCTACTTTACATGTTTTAACTTTGTAAGTTGAACAACTATTTCCAAGAAGTCAGTATGTAATTTGTCAAGTAATAATTTCTTAGGTTTTTTTTTGTTGTTGTTTTCCTTTTTTCCTTAGAATATTGTATTGTCACTACCCTTTATTCTGTTTTGTTTTGTTTTTTTCTCTTTAAATAAAATTATTTTTTAAAAAGTGCAAGCCTTTCAACAACAAAACCAAAAGTGGAGTAGATGTTGATGAGTTATACAGCAATTATGATGTGACTTCAAACACAAAGCATTGGTCAGTGGTTGTGTTTTACTCAATCCTAAACATGTGTGGCTTAAATAGTTTGATAGTTTGCAAAGAAAATAATTGAGTACAAAATATCATGGATAAATTTTCTTAGATGATTGAGACAGAGCTCATAAGAGATCACATGCAGCAGAAGAAAAACAAAATGTTTCTGCCCAGGGAACTACACAAAAAATTGTGCAGCACAGTGGTGATCTGACAGATAAACAGGCAGGAAAGCATTGCAAAGACCTAATACAACAACAGGAAAACAAAACAAAAAATGTCAACTGTGCTGTTAGTGTAAGTAAGATATGTACATGGAGCATGCAGTTATCATGCTTGACATCTGACTTGGCTACAACAGTGGAAGCAAAGCTTATTTTTGTGGTAGATTTCTACTAGCATTTTCATTGAAGTTCATATAGAAACTTACATCTGATGTTATTTTCTAGGTTTAGTAAGGAATTACACCCCTGGTGTGACAATGTTTGTGTCTATTCTAAATGTATAATATATAGTAAGAATTAATACTTTATTAATACTTTGTCTCTGTTAACTACATACTGTATAATATAGTAAGAACCTAGTGACAAAACAGCAAAACCACTGAGATGTCAAATATGTCCTACAATAAGGTTAAGAAAACAAAATATGTGTGTTGTTGTGTCGTGGATACATATGTGTGGAACATGCTACTGTTGTGTGCACCCTGCCTTAGGTGGGATAATGGAAGTAAAAAAATTTTTTTTGTAAAGTACTATTGGTATTTTCATTTTAGTTCATATGAGAATATACTTGTTCTTTTTTAGACTCTGTACACCAAAAAAGTTGATGTCGAAATTTTTGATGCATTTTTACAAACAATAAATATTAAAAATTAAATACTTTATTTTCATGATTTTTTGCCTGCTAAGTACTCATTATTTAATGTAATAAAACTCATAAAATTGAAGGAATAATTCATCAACAGAAATACTTCTGAAGAATAAATGTGGATTTGACAGACTCATGTTTCTACGCCTTAATGACAAAATTAGTGTTATGCTCTGGGGGTTTATTTAAAAAGGAGTAAAAAAAAGTAAATCAAAAAGTAAAAGTCACTCCTCAGGGCAGGAGCAGGTCCCTGAGAAGAGTTCATGGCCCAGTGCAGGAAGGTACTGAGTGTCTCAGGGTCCTGGGATTATGGGAGAGGCTGTAGCTGGGGACTCACAGGAGTCGTGGCCCAAGTGTGGTACCCTACTCAGCTCACTCACTGGGTGAATTTTTTACCGTAACACAGTCTTTTTAGAGGATGTGTTAGACTATCCGAAGGCCACAGAAGAGGAGGGGCAGGGTGAGGGATCAAGATCACAATGCAAATGATGTTGGACAAAGGCCAGGGTCATGTACTCATGCACCTGGGAATGCTTCAGGTTCTTGAGGGAACAGAGTGACCTTTGTCTGTTGGTTTTCTGGCATTTTGACATGTTATCTTTGCTCGTGCTTTTTTGTTGTTTACTTGCCCTTGCTCTATCTCCTCTCTCAGAATAGATCTAAAGAAACTGAGGGGAGAGATGGTGGAGTGGTGGAGGTGATCTCAACTGATACTTCAAATATTGTTCCTTACAAAGTATTTTGTACAGTTATGAAGCTGAAGAATCCAGAGTGTCACCATTTTAAGCCCTTATGGAACTTCAGTGGCCTCCTTTGAATATGTTCTTTGTATGATTTATCTTTGCAAAACTTCACTGTGGGAAAGAGTACAGGGACCTAGGGATGGCATCTCTTCTAAAGACAGTAAGATCCTGACCCCTGGGACCATTTAGTCCATGCCCTCTACAAATCTGCACACTTTGGGAATTAGACACTTGCAGGAAGTGACTGTCAAATAGCAATGAAGATGTTTTCATTCCACTAAGCAGTTTGGAACGTGCAGTCTCCTTTCCACCACTGAGAGCCCACAAAAAGCTCCAGCCCATTCTCCTTGCATGGCAAAAAGCCACACTGTAAAAGTGGATTTTATGGGCCTGGATGAGAAAATACAAGGCAATCAAAATTCCAAGTCTGCCTAGGCTACCCTTCAAGGCCCGAGGGTGCTTCCTGTGGGTGGTGTGTACCATGCGGTTCGTAACAGCTCATACCACTCACCAACTGATGACTCTCATTCTAACAAGGGCATTCAGCACATTTCTGGTGCTAGTGCAAAAAAAGAGGAAACCTTGGCTTAGAGGTGGTGACCAGCCCGCGCACGGCCCCTTGGGGCGGGGCTGTCAAGGGGGCGTGAGGCCCGGGGCTGCGACCGGGCGGGGCCAGTTGGAGAACTGGGAGGGCGAACTGGGGGTGGGGCCGGCGCTGCAGGGAATCTGGGCTGGGAGTAGACTCCGCCAGGCCTGGGCGCAGTGTGACTTCTGCATTTGGGTCTCGCGATTACCACTCGGCTCGCCTGGCACCGCGCCTTCCGAGCGCCCAGAGCCCGCGGCCGGGTGGGATCAGGCAGCGTCCGCCGATCTGCGGGGTTCGGCGCCATGGCCACTTTCGCGGGCCTGCGGGCCTTGGCGGCGAAAGGGCCTGGCCGGCTCCTGCGCAGCCGCTGGTCTCCGCTCCCCGCCGGCTTTTGCAGTCGGGGTCCGGAGGTCTCCGGGCGACCCGAGTCCGAGTCGCGCCCCACCAGCACTCGGCAGCTGGACGGCATCAGGTCAGCCCGCGGCCGGCGGCGAGGGCTCCCGGGGGTCCAGGGCCGGACGGGCCCTGCCGCGCACCCGACGGGTGGGGGTTAGGTCCTCGCCGCCTTTGACCCAGTCTGGCTGATTTTCTCTTGGGGGAGAAATTCCTCCATACTGTTTGCAGCCGCCCCATAGCCTGGCATGGCAGCACGTGACACCTGGGTGGACCTAGTGAACTGCCCGAGAAGAGCCCAGCACTCCCTGATTCCTGGGGTAACCAAGTCTTGTCGCTATTCAACCTTGAGACTGGCATGGGCAGCTGTCAGGTGGCCCCCAGGCCACCAGGGCCTTTAAGAAAGCCCTACCCAAGGGTAGATACTGAGCCTCACAGTCGTGCCTGCTTGAGAGGGGAGCAGGCTTGGCTGACCTGCTTGGGCGGGGCCCTTGCCACGAAGTGTGGGAGTGGCAGCAGATCAACAAATAGGATTAAGACAGGCCTCCTTGAGCTCTGCCCTTTTGCACAAGTCTTAAAAACCTTAAAGACACAGCAACACGGAAACTGGAAGCTGCATGGTGGAGCAATAAAGTTTAGAAGGTTCCTAGTTTGAGGCTCATCTTTTGCTGGCCTCGGGGAAGCTCAGGGCGAAGGAACAAAATACAAAAGGAAGTCTGTTTCAGTATTAAGACAGTAGTTTATTCTCCCACTCTGACCTGGAAGGCCATGTTTGAATTTACAGTCCTCAGACTCCTAGGCGTTCCCGGCTCTGGCCTGCAACTTTTCCTGTGTCTTCAAGGCTCCTCTCCTTGCCTCCACCTCTCCACCTACTCTTTTGTCCTGCTAGGGTCTTAGCACACGGGTCTGCAGGTAACCCAATAAGCTCATAGTATTTCTGTCACCACATCCCCTACAGACAACTGCTCTAAACCCAGGGGCCTAGGTGCCCAATGCAGGGAGCCTCAGCATCTCAGTAACTGCAGCAGGGCTTAGAACCCCTTCTAGTTCTGTTCCTTGTGGACTCCTTTCCCATCCTTAAGGACAGTACAGGAAGAAAGAGCAGGGCTCTGCAGCACAAGACGCACAGAGGGGCCCTATTTGCTGTTTGTAAGAGTAGTCCTACTTCTGTGAACCTGTTTACATCTGATTGGAAGCTTGACATTGGGCATAAAACTGTTAGGTATCAAGCACCTGGGCTTAAACAACTCAGTCACTTTAAGGGTTCCTGTACCAAGCTGTTCCTTGCAGCAGTAATGCTGTTGTGTAGTGAGAACCAGCTGTGAATTAAGTGCTAGGCCAGGCACTCTGCATTCATTATCCCTAATTCTTTAGCCTTTAGAGGATAGATAACATTATCCCACTTTATAAGGAGGAGTCAAGCACAGAGAGGTTGACAGCTTGGCCAAGGCCACAGAGCCAGTAGATAGGATCACCGGAAGTTAGAAAGTTTCTGCCCATGAAAAGGTTTCTGCTCTGTGATCCCATCTCAGTGCACTGCCACTGGTAAGAGATACCACAAAGCAGATGTGATACCAAGGCCCTGCAGTGGTAGAATCAGCTGTGAAAAATACAAATGCTATTTTTGTCTTTAATCCAGTCACATATTTATCAAGTATGTCCTATGTGTGGAATGACTGTCCTTCACTTCAGGGACTTTCTCATGGTTTACAATGATAATCTCCACATAGCTCATCAGGGACATTTATAGGGACCAGCTTCTGCTTCTACATTTATGTCATAGACCCTGGTGGTGACGTCATTGGTTAGGTGGTGTTGATGAAACTCTTGGGTCAAAGCATCACATCCTTTGAAACAAGACAGCTACTGAGAGGGTTCAGACTTGTGAGACTTTTAGGAGGTATCGTTAACAGGATTTGATGACCAGTGAAATAAGGAAAGTTAGAACTCTGAAATGACCTTCAGGTTCCTGTTTGGGCAGCTGACCCGTGTGCTGAGGTAAGAGAAGGGGAGGGGCATGTTCAGGAGTAAGAAGACACCCAAGTGTTGGCTGTGTGGAGTAGTCTAGGAGACAGCAACGTGAACACAGTTCCAGGGTTCAGGGTTAGTGACTGAGAGTTGGCGACATAGAGGGAGCAGTCAATGCAAAGGTGGGAAAGTTGCGAAGCATTTTATACAGAGGAAGAAGAAGGCAAGGGAGAGAATTCTAAGGGTTGTTAAGAGTTAGGAGATTGCAGAAGGCTATAAGTCCATGAAAGAAGTTAAGAGGTGGCCAGAGAAGGACAGAAAAATTGGGGGCAGAGGAATATCTTTCCAGATGGCCATGGATTTGGTTCTGACAATCAGGTGACCAGTGAGAAGCGTTTCCGTGGAGAGATGGGAACAGAAACCCTTACACAGGGCTGAAATGTGAATTCATAGAAGAACAGCCCAACAATGTGTAATGTGTGCAACAAAGGATTAATAAAACACACCAAGGGATAGATAACTGCCATGTAGAAAGGACATTCCAGTGCTTGTATGTATACATGTGTATATGTTAGTTCCTGGTACTGAACCAAGGGGTGCTCTACCACTGAGATGCATCCCTAACCACTTAATTTTTTATTTTGAGACAGGGTCTCACTGAGTTGCCCAGGTAGGATTCAAACTTGCAATTGTGCCTCAGCCTCCTAAATTCTGAGATTATAGGCATGTGCCACCTTGCTTGGGTCCAGCTGGAACTTTTGCAGAATTTTGCCTAAGGCCTTAGAATTTCACTGAGACATATGTCGCTGATGGGATGGCAGGGTTTTACACTTGATACAGGAGACACACTCATTATTCTATTGAAAAGGTATGAGCAGGTCAGTCACCACCACCATCGCTCTGCCAAATAGAGATTCAAAGTCTATCAGCACATTAGCCACAAGTAATTTTTGTCTTTATGAGAGAACATGTTTATGAGAAACAAACAATACAGCCACCTGAAAACTACAGCAAAATTGAAATGGAATTCCAAAGAAAATGGTTATTCTTATCACATTGAAATAAATTCAGCCATCAAGGTTGTTTTCCAAAAAACCTGTAGCACAGAATGCTATTTATGGAGGAGCCAAGTTGACTACATAGCAATAGGAATAGCCAATTCAAAAAAGAATGAGAAAGGCAAAAAGCATGTGTAAGTGGAAACTGATAGGAGACATGTAAAATCCATAACAATAATCTGATGTTTGGTTCATTGCCCCTTTCTTTTAACTGCAAAAATAAGATGTTTCTGTGTAAGGCAGTAAAATGACAATATGGGGTATTTTATTCAGGATGTGGGATGCTTTAAAATACCAAACAGCCCTTTCAGTGCCAGCTTTTTGCAGGATGATATGTCCAGAAGAGCCCTCTTGTATGGTTTTGTTTTTTGTTCTTTGCACATCATCCTGTTCTCAGACAGTGAGAATTATTTTGCAGAATAACAGGATGCTGCTCTAAGACAGATTTTTTTTAAAATGCTGTCGTATATGCATATTGGCAACTGTACCTTGGCTGCCTTTTCTTTGGGTGGGTGGAAAGAGATTTAGGGGAGTATTTTCATTCTTGGCTCCTTTCTTAGCCTTATTCTGAAAAATAACGCCAGGAAATAAGTTGAAGTTAGGTACTGTTTGTCAGATTCCTCCAGCTCCTGCTGCTGTCATAGAAAACTCACATTCTCTATGGGCAGAGATGATTTTGGAACTGCTGTGACTTGCCCTTTCTGTGGAGGTGGCAGTCATGTTTCTGACAGCAAATGCAGACAGAAAAAAAAAAAAAAGAGAGAGAGAGAGAGAAACCAATCAAGGAACAAGTGAAAAAAGCCAGCCTGCATTTCAGGTTGTCTTTTTCTTGTTTTGACTTAGCTGTAACTCCAGAGAGCTGATAGACCCTCTAAATTGGCACTAAGCACCAGCAATTCTCTTCTTCAGCATTTTAAAATAGCTCCCAAATTAGAAAGGAATTGCAAGGGTCCTTGCTTGTTTTGATGGGTACATGACCCTAGGATTGTAAAATGTTTTTCACAGGACCATTGTCTTGAGCAATCCAAAGAAGAGGAATGCATTGTCACTCGACATGCTAAAATGTCTCCAAAATGATATTCTTCATGAAGCTGAAAGCAAAGATCTGAAAGTCATTATCATTTCAGGTATTTATCTCATATTTATCCCTGGAGCTTTGCATCACACAGAAGTGGTTTCTTTGGTTAACTGGGGAATTCTTTCCTTTAACTGGAGAGTTGTTTTGAAGCGCCTTTGAAGCACATTTGTTATGGAAAACTCATATAGCTGGGAAATTAGTACTAACACTATTAACTGTGGAAATTGCAGCACAAAATACCACATGGTGAGAATGTGTCTTTTCTTTTTTGTTAGATACTAGAATTGGCCACATTTTGCTATGCTTAAAATCAGAACATCAGGGCTTAGAGTGTAGATAAATTGCTAGAGTGCTTCCCTAGCAGGCATGAGATCCTGGGTTTGTTCTCTAGAACTGAAAAAAAATATATAGAATTTCTTCATGGACCTTATAAAATAATCTTTCTGATAAATCATATAGTCAGCTAGGAAATGGTTGTTTGGGCATTGGATTGGTTTGTTTTTTCTGTTCTTACCAGGCCTTACATTTGATTTTCATAGCATTGTCTTTACTGGTGCCAAAAAAGTGTGCCATATTTTGCCCATCTCTTCCTTTGCTCTATTTCCAATACAGGTAATTCAAGAATTATCTTTTCATGTGATGCTGGTGAGGGCATAAGTAATAATAATATCAGCATTTTCAAATACCCTCAGAAAAGTATAACAAATAATGTTCTGTGATACTTTGTTTTGCAAATTGAAGAGCTAGAGCCAGATCCGCAGAATGTTACCTTCTTAGCAAACAAAGTTTTTATTGGCATAGGGAAAAGAAATTTTAAAAAGTAGAATTCAGCAGCCATGTGAGATATAATCTGGATGTAGCAAAGGTCTCTATCTTCTTAGCTGCACCATTTCTTACTTGCAAAAAAGAAGATACTATTACCTGTCAAAATAACTACTAAGGAGAAATATGAGAAAGTGTATTCAGCTTATTGGAAAAGTGACATTTGTTGTTGATGACAGTGGCAGGAGCCATATCCTCAGCTCCCTCCTTTGGAAAATACAGAACTTGAGCCAGATGGCTCCTGTGTTCTCCGATTTGATATTATAAAATATTCTGATTTTCCAGATTCAGCCCCTACAGGTGATTCTCACCTGTGTGCTAAGTGACAGAGACAATGCCAAAGAGACCTACATGGGTCCATACATTGAAGCCATGCAGTTCAAAATTTTAAAACAAACAAACAAACAAAAAAAACTTCACCTTGGTCACAGAGGTATTCCTTATGTAATTGCTTATTTTCATTGGTTTCCACCATGGGCTTTTAGGAGACAAGGACTTGGGCATTTCATCACCATATTCTATCTGTACCTTTCCAGGTAAACTGAAACTGTTCTTAGCAAAATTGAGCCATTAACTTTCTCTCCAAGTATCCACAGCCTAGATGGCTGTTTGATTGGTTACTAAAGTTGTTCAGTAGATAGGTAAATGAAAGGCCCACCTCTAAAGTTTCACATCTTTTTCTTTTCTTTTCTCAATTGGAAACATCGGTAGCTGAGGGCCCTGTGTTTTCTTCTGGACATGATTTAAAGGAACTAACAGAAGAGCAAGGTCGAGATTATCACACTGAAGTATTTCAAACCTGTTCTGAGGTAAGCTAGGATAATAGTCAACATTGCAAAACAAAAATGATCATTATTATTGAATTAGCCTTCTGGTCCACAGATAAGCTTTCATCGATGAAATCTAACCACCATGGAGCTACTGAAAACTGTGTGATCACTGGTGGATCCTTCATCCAAACTATGATTTGGGTTGACCTGTGAGAAGTGATCACAGTTTGCTACTGATTTTATATGCCAAAGAGAGTAAAATATACAGTGGCATTCATAGTTGCCATCTCCATTGTGGGTAAGAAGTAAAAGGTAGGAATATACATCTTTAGAGAGAAACAACCTATGATTATGATAATCTTTAAAATTTAAAAGCTAAAATGGCCCTGTTAATGGGAAAGAAATGATGTTTATAAATAAAAAATAGTAATGGCTTTTAAAGGTGTGTTTTGTTTTGTTTTGTTTTGTTTTGTTTTTTATTTTTTTGTTTTCTGAGAGAGGATCCCACTATGGTGTCCAGGCTGGCCTCAAACTCATGATCCTTCTGCCTCAACTTCTTGAGTGCTGGGATTACAGGTGTGCACCGAAACAGCTTGCTCTAAAATTATTTGTCTTTAATTTCACTTTTCTGCCCCTTGTAGTGTAATAAGGAGAAAAATTTCCAGTAGCCACAGGAAGAAGTACAAAAGGTTTTGGCTGATTTATAAATCAACCCCTGGATAACAAAAAAATTGAAAATAGAATCTAACTTTAAGTAACACATTGTTCATTTAATGAGTATTTATTGAGCACCTCCTTTAAATATAATACCTACAAGAGACTGAGGGAAATACAAGGAGGAAAATGTTTCTTGCCAAACTTTAACTAGAAATCGACCTGAGAAACAAACAGTTTCATAGCCTGACCCTAAGCTTCCTTAACCTAGTCATTCATTCATTCTTTCATTCATTTGGTTGTTAATGGTTCAACAAATCTTTAATGATACTTGCTATGTGGGCAAGACAGGTGAGCAGCAGCAGGGTGAGTGGGAACATGATGGAGACACATTCTTGACCACTGTTTGTTTTCCTTGACTTTCCAGAAATTTAGAAACAGACAAGATTGTGTTTTTTTTCATTTCATAGAAGGACAAAGAGGAAAAGCAATTAATTTGAAGCTTCATGGGGTAGAGAAAGCAAGCTGGTGCTAAGACTTCTGTTCTCTACATTAAATCGTGTTTATGTAATATTCTGTTCTTAGGTTTGCCACGGCTAGGTGCTTTAAAAGTTATGTTTTTACTAACACACAGCACACTTGGTTAAAATCAAAGAGCATTAAGAGAACCAGTAAAGTCCTTCTGCCCTCCCCAAAGCATCTGTTTTTGTCACTCTTCTTTGGTAGCTTGTTGGACTGAGATCTGAATAGGTTGGCAAAGGGCCTCATGGGAGCCAGGTCGTCTTCAGAGAATAAAGGCCAAGTGTCTTGGAAGCTGCCAAACCATGGATGCCTCTAACTCACTGGAAAGATTCAATGCATAAGCAGAACTTAGCCCTAGAATTAAAATAGGAGTGTAAGAGTGTTGATTTCTTTATCACTCTTCCTAAGACATTCAGATTATCTTGGATAAATATGAGTACCATGCGCTTGTGCAGGATTTCAATTTCCAAGTGTAATCAACAAGCAGGTGTGAAACAGAATGAACTAGATGTTTCATTATTTAGTTCATACCCAAGAAAATTTGATTTTAGAAAGAAAGATAGAGGTATCAAAATTAGCTCACCATCAAGAAATTTGTACAAATGTGTTACAGATCACAAGTATTGCCTGATAGTTAATAATTTACAAATCCGGACTAGGGCAAAGAATTACAAGTACTTGGTTAAGGAAGGGCTAAAGTGACTTTTTGGGGCAGTGATATGGTGCTTACACTAGAAACTTGTGTATCTCTTGCCTCTCTCCTTGTACCCTGTTGAAGTTTGAAGGTGGCAACTCTAGTTCATTAGGAGACCTTTTGTTCTTATACCTCACCCATTGAACGGCAGTGGAACAGAGTTGCTTCATTTTTAGAAATAACTTGGAATCCTCAGTACTTCCTTGAAGTAAAGCTAGGGAAGAGTTCAATTTATGTCACATTCTGGTATAGGTGGAACCAAGAAACAGTACTTAATTCGGGACAGTCAAATAGAAGGTATAACTGATCCTTAACTGTCAAGGGTTTGATTATCCTAGCATGTTTATTATCTATATTCTCTTCATCTTTTACAGACTACTCACTAGCTTTATTTAAAATATTATGAAAATGAGAACTTATTACAGAAAATTTTAAAAATCTAGAACAAAAGAAAAAAATAAAGTTACTCATGCATACCATAATCATACCATCCAGAGAAAACTATAATTAATACTTTGCTGTTTATTTTTAATAATTTTTGTATATGCCTATTTGAATAATCATATATAAGTATGATTATGTGATTTTTGTATAGCAATATGACTATAGCACTGAATGATTATTATGTGCCTAGTAATATTTCTAGTACTCTGGACATACTAATTTCATAATTATTATGTTCTATAAAGTTAGTGTTAATATTATGCCCACTTTACAGATGTTAATACTGAACAGTTGGCTGATTTTTCTAGAGTTAGGCAATAAGAAGCATAGACTGGGCATCAGACTCCAGCAACCTGACTGCAGAATATTACATAAGCCCTGTACCACCATGCTGGTGTTAACATAGGACATTTTCATTTATTTAGAATGTGGCACCTGATTAAGTTGATATGCTTTAGGTTGCATAGCTACTGCATTAGCTTTGTATCACTTCAACAAAATACATGAGGCAATTAACTTATGAAGAGGAAAGGTTTAGCTCATGGTTCTAGAGATTCAAGTGCAAGATTGGGCCACTCCCTTGCTTTGGGCTCTAGGTGAGGATGCTGGATGGCAACAGTAGAGCATGCATGTCCAAGCAAACTGCTCACATCATGAGCCAAGGAGCAGAGAGGCAGGAAGATACCAGGCTTCAAAGTCCCTGCTGAGAACACACCACCCATGACTGAGGGGCCTCCTACCAGGCCCCACCACCCACGGGTACCTGAGCCTTCCAGTAGCACCGCCTGAAAAGCCAGCCTTTAACATGCCAGAAGTCTCTTGCCCACACTATAGCAGCCATCTGCTTACTTCCACATACTTGTATTATTTATCGTTCTTTTTACTACTGTGAAATAATGATTTGGTGAGCACCTTTGCCCATAGAGCTTTTTACCTATTTCAGATTTTATTTTAGAAGCACAATTCCTATATTTAAGATATGAGCATGTGTAATGCTGTTGAATATATACTGTATGACCTAAATGTTTCTACCAGGTCTTTTGAAATCCTTGCCCCTCATAGATGGCAGGCAGGATACATAAGCAATTCAACTCCAAACCCAGCTGGTAGGCTTTTCATACTTATGTATGAAAAGTTCCTGGAAGATAGAGTAGCTCTCAGAACCAAATCTTTCCTTTCTTTGTGCAAGACTCTGAAAGGTCTTTTTAGTGGTTCCCTTGTTTTTCCATTTCACTGGAAATAAGCTCCATCTTTAACCCTTGTGGCCTCTCCCTAGGATACGTGAACTTCATAAATCCATGAGTGGTTTTGTAGAGAGATGTGTGTGTGTGTGTGTATGTGTGTGCACGTGTATTTTCTGAGGAGAGGGTCATTAACATTTACCAGATTCTCAAAAAAGATGACCCTACCTCCCAGAAAAGTAAAGAAAGAGCACAGTGGAACACTAGCCTTAAATACACAGTCAAGTGTGGTTAACACTAAGGATGGGTTCTGAAAAATATGTTGGTAGGAGACTTCATGAGTAGGCAAATGTAAAATGTACTTAGCCAGTGGGCATGGTGGTGTGTGTCTGTAATCCCAGCACTCAGGAGGCTGAGGCAGGAGGGTCACTGTGAGTTCGAAGTCAGTCCAGGCTACATAAGTGAGACCTCGTCTCAAAAATTCAAAACAAAAATATAGTATAAATATAGTATAAAAGGTGTATCTAAGTGAGAGCGTATGCTTAGCATGCACAAGGTCCATAATTCAATCCCAAGCACCAAAAAAAGTATATTATAATGAATACATCAGTCAATAACACAGTCTTTTATTTTCATTGTCAAGTATTATATATTGTACATAATTGTACACTTTTATAGGACTGGCAGTGCAGTAAGTGTGTTTACACCTGAATCACAACTACACAACTACATGAGCAGTACCTTACAGAGTGACTGTGTGGCAGCTACAGGGTCCCTAAATGACAGGAATTTTTCAGCTCCATGATAGTCTTATGGAGCTACCATCATATATACAGTTTGTACTTGACTAAAGTGTCATTATGTAGTCCCCAACTGTATAACTGGTTATTTTAGAAAAGAAGCGTATAAATATCAAATGTTTATGAATATAAAAGATAAGTTTCCTAAGGCAAAATCTTCAAATCAATGAAGGTCATTTTTCTTTGAATTGCTGCCTTGGGGAAAAAAACCCAGATGTAGTTTCTATCTCACTTCCCTCTCTGCCAAGGGTTCAAAGAGCAATAATTTAGAGATTGAAGTTGCCATAGCAACACAATCTGTTTAGAGTATCAGGAAAAACTAAACTCCATGAAAGTTCTTGCAATTTATGGCAGTAGGGGTCAGATGAACACATTTCCATCTCTCTTCTGAGTGCCAGTGGCTCTGTTTTAAAAATTTTGTTTATTTTGATGACAGCGGGGATCCCCCCTCCCCATTTTAACTTAATAGAATTGAGAAAGTATTCATGGTGGTAATTTGAAAAGTAATTACTGAGGAAATTGCCTTCAAGTCCCTTTTCCATCTTAATTTTTCAAGGGAGCACCAAATACTAATTTCAGAGTTTTAACACAAGGACTTCACACAGGCATCGGGAGAACAGAACTATTTGTGTTTTGTTTGATTGCCGGAGACAAAACTCCTCCCTTTTCCTCAGTGGGAGGATGTCACCTCTGCCTCCCTTGAAGTCTGCCTGGCAGGTGGCCTGAAGCAGGCAACCCCTCTCTGAGCTTCCTGGCCTTGTACCAAATGAGATTCCTTCCTGGTGGGGTTCTCTGAAAGCCCAAATGATAAGGTGTGGTCCACAGTAGATATTTAATACAAGTTAGTGCTTTTTGTGTTTTCTTGCATTTTTTTTCATAGAATCTGATGAACTGCTGTGTATGAAAAGCTCTGGAAATAGGAAAGATAAAATAACAGGCATGAACTCAGCTCCTGCCTGTGCATGGACGTGAAGCAGGTGTGTGTATTCCCGCAGGTCATGATGCTGATCCGGAACCACCCTGTCCCCATCATCGCTATGGTCAATGGCTTGGCCAC
This sequence comes from Dolichotis patagonum, assembly GCA_004027295.1. Classification (NCBI taxonomy): domain Eukaryota; kingdom Metazoa; phylum Chordata; class Mammalia; order Rodentia; family Caviidae; genus Dolichotis; species Dolichotis patagonum. The sequence goes on along the minus strand of PVJX010001484.1, from coordinate 25,819 downwards.
AGCTGCTGGTTGTCAGCTAGTTGCCAGCTGTGACATCGCCGTGGCAAGTGACAAGTCCTCTTTTGCCACTCCTGGAGTGAACATTGGACTCTTCTGCTCCACCCCAGGGGTAGCCCTGGGGAGAGCAGTGCCCAGAAAGGTAATTTAATTTCCTTCTAGCCCTCCTCCAGATTTTATCCTCTGGTGCTTATGAAATTTAGAATTGCCTTGGGTTTTTTTGTTTGTTTGTTTGTTTGTTTGTTTGTTTTTGAGACAGGGTCAACCTATGTAGCTCAGGGTGGCTTTGAACTCATGATTCTCCTGCCTCAGCCTCCTGAGTGCTGAGATGACAAGTGTGCACTGCCATGACCAACTGGGGCTTTCTGTTCATGTTTTTGTATTTTTAAACAGTCCCTTATGTAGTCCAGGTTGGCCCCAAACATACTTTTCAAGGCAAAAGAAATGAGACCCAAGGACTTTTTGAGTAGCTGGGATTGTGGGAGTGAACCACTGTGGCCAGCTAGAATTAGCTTATTAAAAACACGATATATACCAGGACATTCTGCCCAAAGGCTTTCTGGCTGGATGTGCCTGTTCCTCTATAGCTCTTACACTGGGAGTCAGTTTGTGAACTCAGCACACTTCCATCTTGCAGGCCCCTCGGTTCAGCTGCAACAGTAAACAGAAACACAAAAATGACACTCAGGATTTGGAGGCAGATTTATTTATGTTGATGAGCACTGATTGGGATCATTCCTAGAATATCAGACCCCGATCTCTGCTGGTCTAGGACTTATATGAGATAAGTAAGCAGAAAATACAGAGGCAGAATAGCTTGTCAGTTGGGGATTGGTTGTATAAACCAATTGTCAATTGGGAATTGGTTTATACGGTGTACATCATAGTGACCAGGTATGCATCACAGTGGCCAGCTGTTTCTAAGAGACAGGAGCAATCAGATCTGGAACAGGAACTATCACCTGGGCAACTAACAAACTGAAGTATACTGACTGGGGAAGGGGGTTTTCTGCTACATTTCCCCCCTTTTTAGTTTCTCTGGCAAATCTTTGCTGGTCATATTTTAGTGCTCTTCTGAGACAAGGCCCAACTAGAATTTAGGCCTGTCCTGTAACATTACTCTGGCAAAGTAGTGAGGGAGTTAATCTGATCTAAGAGAGTATTCTGTGTACCTTGGACGCTCATCAAATCTTTGTCAAGTATTCAATTGATTGTTTTATTCTCCTGGAGAGACTTTAAGGCAAAAACCACAGCTAGCAGGGGGCAGGGAAGCAAGGACTGGAATAAGCAGCCTGAAAAGACACAAAAATCAAGGGGAATAGATACGGAGCAGTCCTGTGAATGACTGTGCTCAGGCTTCAGCTGTGCATGGACTGGTCAGCGTCCAGAGTGATGAGAGCAGGCCTTTGAATGCCTCATCTCATCAGAGTGAGCTGTCTGGTCCAGGTAAATTTTTCAGTGGATCTAATGCTGAATTTCTGAAACTTGTAGAGGTAGTTGATAGGCATCTGGGTTATATGGGTATGAGTTACAAGCTGTTTTTTAACTTTTCTAAAGCTTTGTGTCCTGTACTCTGTATGTAGTTTTATTTTTCTATAATCTACCCACATATCTTTAAATGGGAAGAGTCCACTATAATGCATGAATTCGGGGCCAGTGAGACATGCAGAAGCCTGAGCTGGCTGTGGGGGTGTGGGTGCTAGTGCTGTGGCTTGAGCTTTCAGAACAAACAACAGGGGCAGGTCTGGCTCTGATCTTCCAGGAATACTGGGTGACGTTATCCTGGAAGGGATTGATGTTTAAGTCAATTGGACCCCCAGAGAGGGCTTAGGCCTCTGGACCAGATTATTTTGTATCATTGGTGGCAGGTTTCCAAACAGCAGAAGGAAGCAGTTTGCTGTGCAGATCATCCCTGTGGGAGAGTTTTGGCCAGAACAGTTTTGTCCAAGGTGACCAGAGCATGTCTAGCCTGTCAGACTTCATTCCTATCAGAGCTACTTCGGCCTGTAAACACAATGTGCTCAGCACCTGTCAAGGGGTCCATTTTTTAGGACAGTTCATCCCACTACAGCACATGGCACCTGGACAGCTAGGTCTTGGTCTAAGGTGAGCTTGTCAGCTTTCTTGATCAAAAGGACAGTGGCTATGAGAGCAGAGGCCAAGGGAGGAGGTAGCCCTTGGTGAATGAATCCAAGTATTTGTACAGGGAGGCTACTGGGCACTCCCAGGGGTTGACAGTCTAAGTAAGCATAATTGTTTTAGTGAACTCAAGGATCCAGATTCTGTGGAAGCTGGTAGCACCAAGAAATTTGAAGTTTCTTTTTTATAACCACTTTATACCAGATATTGTAGCAAAGCTTTTGTGCCTTTCCAGCAGGCAGCTTGGGTGTCATCAATCAGAAATACAGAGAAGAAGAAATAAGTTTTTGAACCTTTGGGAGATTGAGTCTAAATCAGTTAACCTTTGAGTCCAGAACTGGGGCATTTGGGACGAAGGGCTTGTTTGACAGGAGCCAACTGAAGGCAGAAGAAGGTATTTTTTAGGTCCAGGCAGGTGGATGTGGGTGGCAGAAGTCGGAGGCAATGTATACAGAGGGCAGTCATGGCAGCATTGGCAGCTCAGAGATCTTGAACTGGCTTTACAGGCAGAAGAGGTACCTTTCAGCAGTTTGACAGTGTGTGTTGAATTTCTAGCCAAGTCTCTTGGTGTTTGATGCAGGTGGGAGTGGCCCCATCACAATCAGAGTTCCAATGTCAGGACCCAGGAGATAGTGACAGAATTGTGGCATTGGAAGGCACAGAGAAACAGACTGTCTCAGAGCAGCAAAATCTGTTGTCAGAGCCTCCCTAAAAGTAGTAGGAGAGTCTCCAAACTTCTGTGGCAATTGAGTGCATGGGTTGGGAACCACAAATGTAAAGTGATGGCTATGTTGTTGATAGCATGGAGATTTTGCCCAAGGTGATTAACAATCTTTCAGGCTGATATGTGACTGGATGCCTATTTGGTTTTCCCATGACATTTGACAGAAACAAGAATCACAGTGAGTTGGAATGGTTGATGGCCAAGCCCAGAGGTCAGTCTTCAGTCTACACCTCTGAAAGAAGAGTTTTCAGAACTTCAGGATTATGGTTCTCTGTCTCAGGCTGGTGCAGGCATCATCTTCTGCTTAGGGAACATTCAGACTTGAAAGTGCTGGGTGACATGAGAGGGAGGCTGAGTGGCTTGGTACAATGGAAATGGTCACTTCTAATTTGAAGAGTAGGTCTCTTCCTAGAAGCAGTATGTGGACTGGCTTTTGTGGAATTTATGTTTGGTGAGATAGCCTGGCAGAAGGAGTAACAGGCAAAGAGTCCCAGTGATGAGATATGGGTCCCTCGTGGCCCAGCTGAAAAAGGGAACCCAGTCCTAGTCTGAGCTTTCAGACTGATGAAAAAAGTTGTCATCTGATCCAGGTTGAAGTTTTTGAGAGTTTGTGTGTGTGTGTGTGTGTGTGTGTGTGTCTCCACAGACCTTATAACTCATAGCCAGAAGGTATGGTCATCCATCAGACTGGATTTTCTTACCAACATCAGGTGCCTTTTTTATGAAGTTTCTGGGTAACAGTAGTTAATGGGCTTCCTGCCTCCCTTTTTGATGTTTTTGAGAAGTGCTAGACTGGATGGTTTCTAGGTGAGGAAACCTTTTGAAAAGGCCATGAAAACTCATTTATCAGGACTGATAGTCTAATTTTCCTCAGTCAAAATGTAGAACTCAGAAGCAATTGCTGACAGTCATCTCGGTTGGGTGCTAGATGATGCCATGTAAACAGAAGGTATGAGAAGAGGGCTTCTGTGGCTGATGCAGACAATGACTAGCTGGAACCAGATCAGTTGGCTGGAAGTAGACAAGTCAAGAGAGGGGAATGAAGTTATAAGTGTTGTCAGCAACTGTGGCAGTCAACAAGAGTGCCAAGGTGGAATTTTCAGGAAAAATGGGCCTCTTTTTCCTTTTTTTTTCTTTCCTTCTTTGAGATGCAGGAAACTGTTTGGTTTTATTTTTATCTCTTTAAAAGCCTTTTTTCCTGCAGTCAAGGACTGGGGGTTTTGACTAATTCCCATCTCTGAGTTTGTACGTGTGTTTTGTACCCTTGGACAATGATGCATCAGACAAAGGGTGGGTGCCCCTCAGAGAGAGACCATTCAGATGCCCACCTGGCTGCACTTCTCTTAGGGAATTAGGCACAACTTAGCTAAGGCAGATGTAAGGCCTCCATTATGCCATATGTTGATCATCATGGAACCACAGGTGAGGGCCCAATCAGCCATTGAAACCAGTGCTTCCCAGTTTTGGTGCCCAGATGGAGCAGCTTATTGCTTATACTGTCCAGTCCACTCACTCACATGTTCATTCAACAGGCATTCAGATGTAAAAACATTCCAACCTCCCCTTTCCTTGAGGATGGCTTTAATTAACAAGATTTGATCAGGTGCTTCTTCTGTTCAAACTGAGCAGGACTGACTAACTGGGGTGCCCCCAGGGCTCTTACCAGAGTCAGGCAGGCAGATAGACAGACAGACAGATTGTACCTTGTTCACTTTGGGATCCAATGTGAGCTGCTCAAGTGGGAACCAGGAATCCTCCTCCAGACCTCCAAGGAAACTTGAGAGATCTTGAGGATGTGCCTTCCCATGGGTCCTGGAAAGATCCTTGTTCTATCTGCAAGGGCCATGGTTAGTGACCAAAGAGGCCAGCACGGTCAGTCTTCTCAGCCAATGCACCAGATGCAATGGCAAGCAGAAACACTGAAACTATATCCAGGTTTTGGAGGCAGATACATTTTACATCAATGAGCATTGATTGGCATCATTCCCAAACTATCAGGCCCTGATCTCTTGTGGTCTAGGGCTTATACGAGATAAGAGATAAGCAAGCAGGAAGTACAGAGGCAGAATTGTTTGTCAATTGGGAATTGACATATACGGTGTGCATCATAGTGACCAGCTGTGCATCACAATGACCAGCTGTTTCTAAGAGACAGAAGCAACTGGAACTGAAACAGGAAACTGAAGTATACTCGCTGGGGTGGGGGAGGTATTTTCTGTTACAAGCTAGTTAGGTTTATTTGATTAACTTGTTTTTATAAAGTCAAAATATTTGTGTAACTCTTATTTGAAATGTATTTGAGGCTCAGTTTTATTGCACTGAATGGTTGTCTGTGACATATAATAGTGTGCTAAAATAATACCAGTATCAAGAAGTTGGGTTTGCATCATTGGCCAACCACTCACTGACAGTCTCTCCTGTTCAAGAAAGGGTACAGTAACTGAGTATGTTGGGTTGCCTTTCTGCTACATGAATATCCTGTCTATCCAAGAAGGAATCACATTACAAATATCCTGTCTATCCAAGAAGGAATCACATTACAAAACTATCTCCTTTTTGCTAACCACAGTGAAGTCCATTTCATCATATAGCTTTCTGCCTTTCTATAACATCATAATAATATTTACTAACCATCCCTGAAGTGAAATCTAACAGTGTCTTTGTTCTAGTAAAAGGCCATCCTCATTCTCAGTTGGAGATCTGTGAAAACGGAGAAAATCATATATACAGCACAATAGTGGTTTTTAGAATATATTATCTGTTTTAGTAATTACTACAGAAATTAGCATTTACTCACATGCCTAAGGCAAAAAAGAAATGACATCCAAGGGGAATCAAGCAGTAGGGCCAGAAAGTTTAGGAAAGCTTAGGAAAGGATTCTTTTCTTCTGTAATGCTTCCCTATTAAGTTTTTGCGGAAATACGTGTTTGTAAGGAGATTTTGAAGACAGTTATATGCAAGCACACTTGCTTCTGAAAGTGAGTTGAAGGTGACTCCATATTGCAAAAAGTGACAACTTACTAAAATGTCTTCCAACAGGGATGTTTTTGTTTCTATCAAAATAGATACTCACTTTAAATGTATAGATAGTCATTAAATAAGTATTTCTTTGGTTGCTACTTTGTGCCAGTACATTAAATGTAAATGTATTATAAATCTCTTTTCAGAGCTTACTTGTAAACTTACTATAAACTGTAAGTTCAAATCACATCATGAGACCTTTGCATGGCAAAAGGCAGTTGGTAGTTGTTTATCCTCTTCAACCCCTGACTTGCTGGAAGGTTCCACAGAGTAGTTTTTGACACCTGAACGTCAGCCTTACTGTTAAGATTAGAATCTATTTTTTTTTTAGGTAGAGTCTCACTATATAGTTCAAGCTGGCCTATAGAATCCATTTTTGATTAAAATAAACAAACAAAATCAAGCCTTATCAGAATTGATTTTTAGAAACTGAACACCATTTAATTTTGTTTTTAAGAAGAAAAAAGGGGACACGTGACATAAACAAGACTTAAACTCCTAGGAAGCCTAGTTCTCAGAACCATATTGAGTAACTGCCCAATGTGACTAAAGGGTAATGACACTGGAAGGTCCTAGGCAGTTTTTCCCTACCAGTGACAACTTTGTAAAGAACCAGGCCTTCTCTGAAGCATTTCCTGGACTGACCTCCTCTGTCTTCTTCATTTTCTGACCCCTAGAAGGGGTCAGAAAATGAAGCTGAGAAACTCACCAAGACTTTAGAATTTTCCAGTCAGCCAGATGAAAATGGTTCAGAGTTCTGTCAACAAATGTGTTCATGCATTGGGTTCATTAGTGCTGGGCTACTCGTGCGGTGGGAGGGCAGAGGGTGGATCAGGAACGGGGCTGGGGGTCTGGAGTAATGAGCTCACATGGCTCTTTACTCATTGCATTATCCATAAAGGGAGTTTTGTAGGAGGGATATGTGTCAGAACTCGAGACCTTTGTCAGGTTTCTGGATCTGCAAAGCCAACCTATGCGGCTTGCTTTGGAAGAAAAACTGCGATTCATAAAATCTTAAGTCTGGCCAACACCTGCCAGGAAGTCAAATATCTAAATCTAGCCAAAAGCACCTGCAAGTCATCTCTGCTTGACTGCACACACAGGAACACTGTCATCTACAGCTCCACTGAGCATGCGCATGACGGTGCCTGTCCCCTCTCCCTAAGGAGGCAAGCAGAGGGGCTTTTGCAAACTGACCTGCGCGGGAAGTTGCAGCCTTTGTCATCGCCTAAGAAATGAATCGGTCACTGTCGCCCTCTGCTGGTCACTCGGGAAGCCTATTTAACAGTCTGAGACCGACAACTGCGGTTTGTCCACTGGGGGCGAGCTTCTGTGTTCAAGCAAACAGCCTGGGCATGAATGATTTTTCCCGTTTGCAAAGTCTGAGTTAAATAATGCACCTTCATTATTCTGTGCACATACTCAGCCTGGTCCAGCTGCTCCTTCTGCCAGGCAAAGAAAGTCTCATGCAGAAACAGGAGCTAGAGCTCTGGCAGCTGGTATTCCTACTGGGCACTGAAAAATCAGTCACATCTTCCCAAATCAGACCTTTCTCACAACAAGAATTCTTGCTTTCACCTGTGTACCCATTTTGACTTTGTGTGTCTGGAAAGTCTGACTTGTTAAGTCTAACTCGAACAAAGTATTTCCAAGCTGGAAACAGTGGCAGCTCCTCGCTTCTCAGACTGGTAACAGCAGAGAGTTTGGTGAGCAGCAACGTGTGGCATCTGGGTTTAGGAAGGGCAGTCCTAGAGAGCATGCAGAGCAAAAAACACTGCAAGAGACTTTTCTCATGTACCCAGACAGTTAGGCCTATGCCCCTCTTACCTGTGTACCGTCTCTCTGAAGCCTGCCTGTGCTGGAGCCCTTGTGAATATGATTGGTGTCCTTGAAAATAGGCTACAGACAGCTGTCTTGCCCATTTCTCCCCAAGTGAGGTCACAGTGAGAAAAGTGTCTGTGAACCCAAAATCAGGTTCTTACCAGACACCAAATCTACTGTTTCCTTCGTCTTGGGCTTTCTAGCCTCCAAAATGGAGAAATTTTTGTTGCTTATAATCTCTGCATTTGATGATATATTGTTACAGCATCCTGAAAGGACCAAGGCAGGGCCCATCTCAGAGACACTATGCCCAACCAGAAGAATCCCTGGAGTGCCCCAACACATAGTCCTTCTCGTATGTATGACTTAAAGAAAGACTGCTGAACCCTCATTTTAAATGATCGCCCCTTTTAGGTGCTGAGATACCTAGAAGCCAATGTTAGTCAGAAATTTTCATTTGGAATAGGTATGTTAATATTAGCCATTGCATTTATTGGGTACCTACTGAGTGCTCAGCACTGTATCATACACTTTATACCTGTTCTTTCTAATCATTATACGGGAGGAGGATGGAGGTACTTACTCCTGTTTCCACATGAGGAAACAGACTCTGAAATGCGACATGGTGTATTAAAGGTCTTTTTGTTAATAACTGGCAGGTGTGGGATTGGAGGTTGGTGAGGTATATCCTTGAGCCAGTACAACTTTTGTCCAAGAAGGGTGGCACAGTCCTCTGGGTTACTTAGTTCTGCACTGTACCTTAACTACTAAGACCCTCTAGCCATTTTCTCTCCCTTTTGCATCCATCCAGGGCATCCATCAGCTGGCCACCTGACCATCTACCTGAGCTCCTCCCCTTCCCCTTGACTCTGTTCTTAACAGCTGAAATTCCTGGGACTCAGGTCTTAGGTTTGAGGAGAGATTGAAGAAGTCAGAGCCCTAGGGCTGGGGATTTAGCTCAGGGCACAAGTGCCTGCCGACAAGTGAGGTTGCAAGTTGGATCCCTGATATGAAAAAAAGAAAGTCAGAGAGAAGCAGCAGATGCCCAGAATCAGACTGCAAAGGCGGCAGTGAGGAAGCTCTTCCTTTACCAGTGCCTGGTGCGCAGCAGAAACCAAGCCCTCTTGGTTCCTCATTAGCTCCCTTCACAGCAGAGTCTATCGCATTATATGAAGTGGGAAAAGAGACTGGGAGGGAGACACAAATAAAGCCTACTATTTAATTATCATTAGTTATGTTTTATTGTAAATAAATCTTTGCAATAATAGTGATCATAAAAGAACTTTACACCAAACATAAGTGAGAATGAATCCAAGAACAGAAAGTATCCAGCCAGAGTATGTGGCTTTCAACTCACCTTCAGCAAAACTCATACAGCATGTTCAAGAAAGGTGTTTTTCATCTTTTTTTTTTTCATCTTTTAAAGTAATCCCATGTGGGCTGACTTTTGAATTCAGTAGTCCTTATAGCCCTAGGATGCACAGGCAATAGGAGAGGCAGGGATGGTTTCTGTCCACATTTTAGTTCTCATTGTGCTGAGCACAGTTCCCAGATTCTAGAGGGCCTTTCTGGTAATTATGGTCTGACCTTCTCACAGTCTCTCTCGTTCTCTCATTTTGAATACCACTAAGTTTTTGTCTGGATGTCAAGCAGTCTTTCTCTGGTTGTCAATTGATGGACTGAAGGGAAAGTGCCTTGCCTGTCCAATTAAACCTTCATGTTCTAGCTCAGGTTCATTTCCTTTTTGTTTACTTTTAGAGGTTTCACATTAGAATCTTTGGTACTGAAGAGATTGTTGAACTTTTGCTCCTGCCCTTGCGCTAAGGGTCTTCCCTGTTCATGTGTCTCAGGGGCTTAGAATTCCACTTTATTTCAGAGATTTATAAGCCTTTTTCTTTTTAACAAGTTTGGAGTTACTCCAGAATTAAGAATATACATAAATCCATAGGATTCCTGTGTCTTCGCTCAGGCCGCCATAACAGCTACCACACTTCAGGTGGGTGACATTTACTCCTCAGAGCTCTGGAGACTCAGAGCTCAAGATCAAGGTGCCTGTGTTGTAGTGGTGAGCACAGCTACCTTCCAAGATCAAGGTGCCCACTGACTCGGCTCCTTGGGAAGACCCTCCTCCTAGTTTACAGACAGCCGCTTTCTCACTGGCCTCACGTGTTGAAGAGAATGTGCTCTTTTTATAAGTGTCTCTAATAAAGACACCAATCCTGTCATGGTGAGGCCTCACTCTCGTGACCCCCTTGAGCTTTTATTAACTCCATCTAGGCTTGATTTCCAAACACTATCACGTTGAGGATCAGGACTTCAATAGATGAACTTGGCAGGGGCATCACTCTGTCCATAGCACAGCACTTGATGTATAGCAGGTTCTTTGTATAAACACTGTTGAATTAATCAACCGGATAATATGATGCTATAATTTGAATTCCTCTTCATGGACACCAACCTGCCTTTGTAAACACAAACTCATTCCAAATGCGTTGAGCTAGACTCCTGCAAACTAACAATTCCAATTATTTCTTCTGGTTTATATCTTGCTTGGTGGACTGTTTTCCCCCCTAGCATTTCTATTGTGCAAGTTGTGGCAAAGTGCCCCACAGACAATAGTTAGCTGTTCTTCACTGCAGCCTTGGGAGACAGTCATCTCTACCTATGTGCTCCTGATGAGGCAATGGGAAGCATCTTGCTCAGGGTTCCTGCAGAGCATCGACACTCAGCAGGCCCGGGTCTAGGTCCCAGCCCTAAGCCTTGCCCTGTGCTCCAGCTTGTGGCAGCTTAGACTCCAAAGGACTCTTACGGAAATGTCTTGGGACATTTGAAATCCTATGTAGCTATCCTATCTGAGTCTGACAGTGCTTTAAAATGTGTAGTGGGGCCTGAGAGAAGGTGAACAGAGATGGAGCGTCCCAGGACAAGCAGAGGGACATGAGAGAAAAGGAGGATTGGAGGAAGGATCTATCAGAAGTCCCCGGATAAGGGGGATATGCCCACAAACAAACCATCAGCCCAACTGCCAGTCCCACTGCATGTGTATGAATAAATGCCCATCTGCTAAGCCAGCCATAAAATTGCTATACTTTGGATTTTATTATTTCCTCTTTTCAACTCTGATCCCATTTTTTTTTTATTTTAAAAAGAATAAAACCAAACAAAATAAAACACAACAGGATAAAGCCAATCAAAATATAAAACAGTGAAAAGTGATACAGGACTTCAACACAAGATAATAGGAAATCAACAATAGCCTCTTGTTATCTTCAGAATAGCTGTCCATACCATCAGACTCTGATCCCATTTTTAACTACTCTTTGAAGTCATTTGAGGTCTTGGTCATTCCAAGTGATAAAGGAATTCACAGACTTGAATTGAATGTTGGTTTTTTCATGTTGCCTGCATTTTCCAGGTGTGGCCACTTCCTGAGATGTGTTCCATATGACTTCTCTAAGCCACCTGTGTTACTGGGGGGGAAAGAGCCACTTGGAGATTGACACTGTTTCCACTTTGGCAACAGTGACAGGTGGCTATAGGGTAAAGACGGAGGAATATTGTTCTGCTCCCTTTGCTATGACTCACTGGGTATCTTCAACAGAATCTCATTCAGTAGCTGTTATCAGTAGGATTGGGTTTTTCAGCTCCACATTCAACCACAGACTTCAGACATGCTTTGATATAATGGTGCTAATTCCTGGCCAACTAAAAACTGGTCTTCCCTGAAGCAACTCATGGGGTCAAGGTCACCCTTCCCCCAAGAGAGATTCATTACATTTTCAATATAGAAGCTGAGATTCAGTCCTCACCATCAACTCTACAGAAGACAAAACAAGGCCCGATATCACCCACCACTGACTGCCAGTCCAGTGTGTGTGAATCCCACTATACCCAGGGTGGAGAGGCAGCCAACCTCTAGCTAGGCTCCTGGCCTCTCCTTTCAAAGCTTGATCCCTGAATGATCTAATCTGGTCTCATGGCTTTAAAACAAATTATATCGGTGATTCTAAACTTGGAGCAATACCAGGCCCAGGGACATTTGGCAATGCCTGGAGACATTTTTGATTGTCACAACTAATGTGTAGAGGTTAGAGATGTTGCTGAATATTCTACAATGCCCAGAACAGCCCCACAAAAAATTACCTGACCCAAAATGTCCACGTTGCCAGGCTCAGCGGCACATACCTATAATCCCAGCACTTGGGAAGCTGAAGCAGGATGATCACTGTGAATTCAAGGCCAGCCTGGACTACACAGTGATACTTTGTCTCAAAACAAAACAAAAACCAAGCAAGAAGACAAACAAAATGTATGACCAAGTGACCCGAAAGGTTAATAACCCCCGTATTTATACATCAATCCAGACCAATTATCTATTGCCAAATAACAAGCCACTGGAAACTTAATATCTCAAGGGAATAAGAATTTGGTGAGCTCATGAATTTTCATTTTAGACAGGCTCAGCAAGGAAGGCTTATTGCTGATCCAGTGTCTGTGGCCTCCCTGGGAGGACTTGAAGACTGAGGAGTGCCAGCTAGGGGACGCATCTGGAGGAGCTCATGTGCATGTCTAACTGTTGAAGCTAGGCCTTCATCATGGGTCACTTGGCCTGGCCTCTCAGTGTGGCCGGGGCTTCCTCACTACATGGTGCCCAGTTCCCAAGACTGAGAATCCCAAAGATAGAAAGAAAGCTAGGTAGAAACTATAGCCCCTTATGACTTAAAGCAACCATGGCATCCCTGTGCTATGCTCTATTTACCATCATTCATTCACTCATTTATTCATAAATATTTGGTAGATTGCTTACTTTGTAAAAGCAGTCTTCTAGTGCTGGGGAAGAAGAAATGAATAGAACACTAAAAAATAAAATTCCTGCATGGTTGGAATTTACACACTAGCAAAAGAGGTGTACAACCAATAAATAAACATGTGAAATGTGTGGTATGTTAAATGGTGAAAAGTACAAAGGATAAAAATATAGCCAGAAAAGGGGGAGAGTGTTGGAGTTTGCTTGACAATTTCCATAGTTCAGCCATAAAGGACTTCATTGATAAGGTGACATATAAGCAGAGACGTGGAGGAGATGAAGACACAAGCCATGAGGATCCTGGGGAAAGAGCTTTCCAGGCAGAGGGAATAGCAAGTAGTAGGAGGCCCCGAAGGACAGCACGCTTGGTGTGTCTGCAGAACAAGGATGCCACCAGGGCTGCAAGAGTAAGCAAGGAGTAAAGGGAGAGGAAGGTTCGCCTGTGCCTTGCCCACATACACCAGGGAACCTGCCTTTGCCAGCTATAAATTTGAATCTGAGAATCCAGATTTGTAAAATTACAGAATGAGAGACACAATGTGTGGCAGGCTGTAGAACACAGGACCTCATGGAGGGTGAGGAGATGGTATTTCCTTTCTGAAGCCTTGACATCTTTAAGGAGGTCATGTGGGAGGGTAAAGGCTTAATAATCTTGTCACATCTTACCTACTTGTAAGCTGAAGTCATTCTAGGCTTTGCATCTGGTCCCTGGAAGACAATTTCTTTTTTCTCCGTAAGACTGCAGGCTGCTCTTTCAGGTCAGGCTGAGGTGAAGTTGCCTGTGGATATGTCTCCTTATGAAAAGTAGCCCCTGCATTGGTTTGTGGGAGGTAAAAGGCCTCACCATGGCAGCATTTTCAGTGGCCTTCTGTCAACTGGGCTGCTGTCCTGGGCTTGGCCTTGGAAAGAAGCAGATAGAATCTCCTGTGTTGGCAGAGACAAGTGATCAGATCCACGGAGGAGCAAGAGAACATGGAGACAGTCGCTTCCCTCCTGGGCTACTTGTATTTTCTTCACTCTTGGAAAGATCTGATCTCACCCTGCAGGAGGTGGGGTGTTGATGCCATCAGGGGTAATGGATGACATGTCATTTGAGAAGCAGACAGCTGGGCCAAAGTGTAGTCAATCAGGAGAGTAAGCATCGCAGAGTGAACAGGGAGGGGCTGGGTGGATTCCAGTGTCTTAATGACTTTGCATGCCTCCTCCCACAGGTTGCCTTGAAGATGCTTTTCACTGGGGAGCCCATTTCTGCCCAGGAAGCCATGCTCCATGGGCTGCTCAGCAAAGTGGTGCCAGAGGAGCAGCTGGAAGAGGAGACCATGAAAATAGCGAAGAAGATCGCTTCCTTAAGCCGCCCTGTGGTGTCTTTGGGCAAGGCCGCGTTCTATAAGCAGCTGTCCCAGGACCTTAAAACAGCCTACAGCCTCACCTCCCATGTCATGGTGGACAACCTGGCACTGCAGGATGGGCAGGAGGGAATCGAGGCTTTCATACAGAAGAGAAAACCCATCTGGTCACACTGAGCCAGCAGTAACAGGAGCAAAGGAGCACTAAGCTCTCAGGAAGCACCCTCAGGCCTCCCCTCGGACCCCGCCCCCACAACTGCTGTCTCCCAGCTGTAACAGAAGACAGCATGCTTTCAGAGTGCTGCTAGTGGTTTCACAGCATGCAGTCTGCATTAACAGCTGTGATTCCATGGGAAAGGATGAGAGGACGGTAAATGAAGTGCCAATTCAGTGGCAGTCAGGAAGCACCCATGATGGGTCAGCTGTGGCAGAAACCCCGGCATCTGACTTACTCCTTCACAGCACCCCAAGTGATGGGCCCCTTGAATAAGGTGACAGTCAGGTGAGACACAAGGGAAGGTTGTCAGCCTCTTATCAGCAGTGTCCTCAAAGGCAGAGTCAATTCTGTAGCTTGTGACAGATGGAATATTTCAAATCTCCATGGAATGTTCACACTGAATAATCATGCCTGTGTCTTTGGAATAATCTTACATGATTTAAATAAATATGTATAGAGACTGGTTCTTTTATCTTCCCAACCAGACTGCAAACTGAGAAAAAAATCAGTGAACTCTGTGGCCACTTTGATGGGCATTAGTAGGTGCCTCAGATTCTCTGTCTCTGTCCTCCAAGTTACAGTGAAACTAGGACTGTAGGCTAAACCTGAGGGTAAAACAGTGAGAGGCAGCAATGAGGGGTAGAACACACATTCTGCCCATGAAGGGTCACCACCTCCACCTGTGTTTCTGAACTCTGCTCTGTGTCTGGTAAAGAATCTTGACTAACATCAGGCATTTGAATTCCCCCGCTGAACTAGAGTTTGGCTAGGTAAGAAACATACTACTTTTACACTTTTAGGCTAGTAGAGCCCCCCAGATATTCCAAATCCTTTGTCTTCAGATTTGCCTATAAAGCTTATTTTTTTTCTTTTTCACTGATGTTGGAGATCAAACCAAGAACCTCACACATGCCCGGCAATGCTCTACCACTGAGCTATCCTCCCAGACCTAACCTTTTTTTTGTTGTTGTTGTTTCAGTGCTGCAGACAGGACCCAGGGCCTTCACACTGAGCTGCATCACCAGGTGTTTTTTAATTGTTTATTCTGAGGCAGGGTCTCTCTGAGTAGCTACCTGTCCCAGGCTGGGCTCAAACTCATAATCATCCTGTCTCACCCTCCCACTGTGCCAACATTACAGTAGTGCACCACCACTCTGCTTTTTCAAAAAAAAAGTTATTTTTCTAAGAGTATAGTGAGGCCATAACTTTGACTAATGCCACTTCTGAAGTTAAATGACCAGACTGATCTAACCTGTGGTTTCCACTCTGATTGCTGGAGTAAGCACCCCATAGTACAGCTGTTTCCAGGTACGGTCACAGGTTCTGTTGAAATTGGCAGCTGTTTTCTTCTCAGATTTTATGAAGAATGTGCCATTTGTGGACTTCCATAATGGCCTGGTTCCTCTGCACACTTTCATTTAATCCTCACAAGAGCACTGTGGAGTAAGTACTGTCATCTCACAGTTAAGTAGTTGAGACCCAGATTACACACTTTGTCCAATGTCAAATAGCTAGCACTGGAGTGTCAGGAGTCTAGCCGTACGTATCTGTCTAATATAATAAAGCCTACATATTTGTTCCCTTCACCATACTGCCCCATAGGAAGTGTTCCATACTATTAGACCAGAAGCCAGAATTAGTAATATATCTGTCTTAATCCAAACACTTCCTCTATTGGAAAACTCAAATGCTTGATGCTGAGCAGAATTCAGAAAGTGTGTCTGAAGAGGTGACTCCTAATGGGTAGGATGTGTGTTCTGCCTTCCACCACTTCCAGGGCTGCTGGGAGGCTAGTCTGTGGTCAGCAAGCCGAGCGAAATGGCTGTCCTGTTGCACAGCAGAGTTCCCAAGCAAGGGACTGGACCAAGTCCACCTAGCTTCATAGATTTGCTAGATCTGATTGTTGGAGAAAGAAGTAAAGCTGCCTCACACATTTGACAAATGAAAATCAAAGTTAATGTCCCTATTTGTTTATGAGCATGCACCACTCCTACAAATTATGAAATCTTTAAGCCTCTCAGCTGGTTTTGCAGCCTGCAAGCTGATGTGCACTCAGAGACTAACAATAAATTTTAGTAGACACCTGTGCAGAAAAAAATTCAAAAACAAAATCTTCCACCCACATCCTGTTTGTTATATAATTTTTCCTATGGCAAAAATAAATTCTGGGTTTATTTGTTTCTCTGCTGTTTTCATCAGGATATTAAGTGAATTTTTTTTATAACTACACATGCTGATTGCTTTTGGAAAACTTAATGTATTCATCTTTCCTTCCATACCATTTACTTGTGGGGAGCTGATCTGAGCCATACCCCAACCATACCCCAACCATCAGGGGCTATAAAATAAGTACAGTGGGTACTCACTTTTACTTGCTTCACTGAGAGGTCATTCAAAGATAGACTTGGCCCCTGGCTAATATAAACATATGATGCTAATAACAGAACATCAGCTCCCTGATTGATTTTTCACTAAAAACTTTGGGGTAGGCTAAAACCATACCAGGTAGTTCTATGCAGTGGGTTGTCATCTACCATGTTAAATATGAAGCTCAAAAGTGTTAGAGACACCGGGGATTTAGATCACTGGCATAAGTGCCTGCCTGGTAAGCTTGAGGTCGTGAGTTCAATCCCCAGTACCAAAAAGGGGGAGGGGGGTAGAGAAAAACACTGATTTGACCACCCAGTACTAAGTTCTGGTCCTAGCTGTGTAGATACATGCAAATGAGGTAGCTTCTGTAAGCACTTGATTTCTCCTGATCCGTTGTCAGATGCGTTACCCATTGCGCTACTGGCCCACGGTGCTCTGCACTTGATTTCCCTTCCCATAGAAGTTTCTGTGAGATAGGATACAAGATACAAGACAGGGAGAAGACAAGGAAATTGTAATTTTAAAATTCTGCTTCAGAACATAATCAAAGTTATGCACGCTTATAGTGTCTTTTTTCCCTTCCAGGAAAAATCACACCAAATAATCATAAAGAATCTTAAAGATATAGTAAGCTTGTAAATTAGACCTGTACTTTTCACTTGTAAATTGAGCCTCCCATCCAATAAATTCACAAACTCCACAGACTTCTACTGCCAAGGAAAATGCAAACTTTAAACACGTAGAGATGATTTGCATTCTAACCTCACCCACTGACAGGTAATGTGACGGACACTAGGAATACACATCCTAGATCACCATCCTTAATAACACATAAATACTGCCAGTCCCAGACCATAATGGTTCTCAACTCTGAGAACCCATACTCCTGAATGCACACTTCTCTGTGCCAATAAATCTCCTTATGCCTCACACTGACACATCCTGAAAGTCTTTTTCTCTGGTGGAAGTAAATGAACCTGGTGCCTACTCCAGGAGTGGGGCAAACTGAGGTTCCCATCTTCTCTTTTCAAGAACATCATCATCACATCCAAAGACAGAAGCAGTACAGCTTTTTATGATGAAATAACGTGCAGGTGCAGTTGCAGCAGGCTTGGAGAGATACGTGAAGAGACTTCAGACTAACCAGGATCCTTTTAAAACCTTACCACTTGAGCAAACTGAACCACCCTCATGTGTAGTTACCTTCATGGGTATTCATGCCTTTGGAAGCACTACCCCTATCACATTAACTATCACAATACATCCATATCCCACACTTAACTTTAATATTTAGGCCAAAATTTTAGTAATTTGATTTTTAAATGATCTTTTAAATATTTGTGGTTTTTTTGGCAATAAAGTATGCAAGTGTTGAATTTTTATATATGACATTATTGAAGTTGACATGTTGCATTCTGTAGATTTTTTTTTCTTTTCTTTGTGTGTGTGTCGAGGATTAACTCACGACCTCACATTTGCCAAGCAGGCACATATGCCGCTGAGCTAAACACCCGGCCATTCTGTAGATATTTAAGAAAATAGTAAATTTCAATCTTGCAAGGATTTTGCTTTCTTATTTGGGCATTCAAAATATATTTTTTCAGGTCCCAAACAGAGCTCATGGTAAGCTATGTCACATCTGGCAGGCCATTTCTGTAGTGTCTGTAGTGTCTTTTTCATGGAAAATCTCTAGATACTGAGTGGTGCAGGGGAGGTGGCCATTCCCCAGAAAATAGGGTGGGAGGAAACAGGGAGACTGAGTTGGGTGGATCTGATATAGGGAAAAATAAATGTAACTCTCAACCTACTCGATGTACGATATGCTGAGTTCATGTTCCTCAAAATCAAAGAACGAATTTTGAGAAAAAACAGAGGTTAAGAGTAGAAAATTTACTGGGGAATAAGAATAGCTCCTGAGAGAGAGAAAGGGTCCCAAGTATGTTGCCATGGACTCCATTTTACATAGTAACTTTTATAGATCAGATTCACGGGGTGGATACAAAATCAAAAGGTGGGCACAATATGGGATAAAAACTATGATCAACCAGTAAGATTAAAGGTTAGCCATTTAGGTAATATAGATCTAATGGGGAAGCAGGTCATGCAGTGAGTATATATGGAAAGAACAAAGACTTTTTTAAGAAGAGACAAACCAGGGGTTTCCAGCCACTCACTGGAGCAACTGACGTTAATGTTGATTTACTGTCTACCTCTTGGGAAGGCATGTAAGCCTGGTCATTTTGCCTTTATCTTGAGGCCTCCAATGGATGCACCTCTGACCACAGTTGTAATGTGTCCTCATCTTTTGCACTGACTCCCTAGAGAACCCAGTCCTGTCTGACTGCCTATAATATTTCTACCTACCTTAACTGTATAACATTCCACCCTCTGAAGAGTTAACCCAACTGCCATGACAAGGCAATGGGTAATGACCATTCTGTCTACTTGTGGCTGAAGTGGGTTGTAATCATGATTAGCAGGCAGAGATACTCTACAGAGGATCTATCTAAAGGTCCTTGATAGACATCAAGCATTCTCATTTTGGATAGGCATATAGCTTTAAGTCTAGAAGAGACAAGGCCAAAAAAAAAAAAAAATGACATATACAGGGGCCAAATAATAAGATGAACTAGACTACTATGAATGTAACCAACAGTTGTTTCCACCAGGAAGAGTCAGTAATAGCTTCCCACAAAGAGGGAAAGGAGAAGGCCCAGAGAATTTTAGAATCCCTCATGACATTAACACATAGTTTTATCTTGAACAGCCATCAAGATATTAGCAGAAGGATCAGGAATTTACACACAACATTCAGATTTTACAATTGTACAAGTATCCCCTTGTGCAGTTCTTAGAATGTCTAATGTCATTTTATTTTGGAGGACAGCTTGCTTCATTAATCTTACTTCTTTGTTTAGGAGAGAGAGACCAGTCAAGGTGTCATTTAAGACCCATGATTATAGTTAGCTAAGGCCTCAATATGTTGCATGACATCTTATAATCCTAGGGAAGGGACAAAGATAGAAGCCAAATGATCACACCAGTGAAACACACTTCTAAACCATTAATGTTATTAGACAGGGTAAGTTTGCAAATTTCCATCCAAGGGGTAGCCAGGGCCACAAATTCATTCCACAGGATCAGTGAGTACCATTTGGCGCTTCCCATCTAATTCCAGGGTGATTAAGCCAGTTTGTTGCAAACCAGTCTTCAACACGTAAAGTTATGGTGTGTATATACTGCTCGAGGGGTGTCCATCTTAAGTATTTAGTAGAGTTAGATTAATGAGAATAAGAGTGACATTTTTGTTCCTAACGTAAGAGGGCCTTTCTACTAAGTTGTCCTATAGTTGGACTTAACCATATATAATCATCCCATATCTAAATATAATTAGCTCTCATGATATGACCCTTACTCTTACCTAATAGAGGTTCTACTAGAATCTATAGAGAGGCTTCAGTGGCATTCTTAAGAAAATTCGACTATCTAGAATCACTAAAGGTGTAGTTTGTTTTTGAAAAGGGGAAAATGTTTATTTAGCTCACAATTTGTAGAGGTTTTAGTCCATAATTGGCTGGTTCCAAGACAGGGTGACACATGGCAGAGGGTAACATGCCTGGTGGTGGAAGACAGCAAAAGCAACTAGGCAAGGGTATAGTTTATTGGTCACTCAGTTACCTTGTCACAGTGGGCTAAACTATGGACCATTGAATTTTTTTTGTGTGTCTCATCAATGTAGTCTTACAGTTCATTCCAATTATCTCCTTGAAGTAGAGATACACACCAAGGAAGACCTGATGTACTTGACAAGGAAATTAGGCCACATATTCATCAAGATGTTTGTTGTAATGACTCTGAAAGTCCACTGTTACAAAGTCTATATTCCTAGCATGGCAGTCTTCAGATATCCTCGTCAATTTTTATTTCCTTCAAACCTACCTGTCCTACCCAGAATAGTTAAGCACAGGTTGTAAAACACAATTTGCAATTATTTTTACATATTTAAGAAAACTTTTTATGTTGCATGCTTTCAATATTTTCATTACTGAAATATGTATTGATTTGGTAATTCCCAGTTCTAGAAATTTTAAAAAAATACAACAAATGTATTGGTCAAGGTGGGATGTGATTTTGATCTCAACAGCTCTTAAGTGTATCTAGTAATTGCTTTGTTTTTGACACTGTTTTAAGCATTTTATGGATATTCATAAATTAATTGTTATGAATGTTCTGTGGTGTGGACTTGATTAATTTAACCCCATTTTTTCAGGCAAGAAACTAAAGCCAGAGATGTTAAATGACATGCTCATCCTCAAACAGCTAGGAAGGAGTGAGACTGGGTTGTGAAACCAGGCAGTCAGTTCTATAAGCATGGGCTTATAATTACTTCCACTTTTACTAGCTTTTGGGTGACCACTACATTATATCACTTTATAGGTATTTCTATTATGCAAAAAGCACACTAAATTATTATTTTTAACTTGAAGTCACATCTAGTGTATTATCTTGCCTGTTCTCCAACAAGATTGTATGTTCCTACCGTGAACATTATTCCTTTATGAGAATGTAGACAATGCTCAGCACAGCGTAGACTTTCAGTAACACTTGCCATGTCTAGCTTTTATTGCCAGCATGCACTTTGCCTTAGTTATTTGCTGAGACAAAATATGCAACACTCAAAGTTAAATGAGGAAAGCTTTATTTCTGTCCCCTGTTTGTAGAGGTTTTATTTTGTAGTCAGCTGGCTCTAAATCAGGGTGGCATGGC
This sequence comes from Dolichotis patagonum, assembly GCA_004027295.1. Lineage (NCBI taxonomy): Eukaryota > Metazoa > Chordata > Mammalia > Rodentia > Caviidae > Dolichotis > Dolichotis patagonum. Next base: position 4,610 of record PVJX010001484.1, on the reverse strand, counting down.
AGAGGAGCCTTACAGAGGAGAAACAGTTCGTGGCAGGCAGAAGACAGCAAAGCAGCAAAGTAGTGAAGAAGCAGCAAGTGATGAGCAATGACAACAGCAGCCTTATGTTCTAGCCAAGCTATCTGCCCTTAGGGAGGGTAGCATTCACACCCAGGGTGTGAATTCTAGTATCAAACTATGAATCAATTGCAGCATCACATGCTTAATCCCAGCATTACACACACTAGATCCAGCCACCTCCAGAAAGCTCTACCTGTGACTGCATGAGGCTTTGAGGGGACATCTAGACACAAACCATAACACAGTTTCTCCCCCCAGCCCCTGTAAGTCACAAAACATAGCCAAATTTTCGAACTCAGGGCCTTTTGTATTCTAGGCAAGCACTCTACCACTGAGTTACATCTCAGTGTATTTTACTAAGTGATCTTCCTTTTTCAGTCCTTGAGTAGCTGGGATTAAAGGCATGCATCACCACCCCTGGCTCAGACCACATTTTCTAAATCACTTTTGAAAGTTATACAGCTGAACAGAACAAGAATTAAACTGACATTTTCTTTTTAGATTGAAGGAAACTGTTAAGTATCTCTTTGTAAATGTAGGTTGACATTCAGGGGTTTCATTGTTCCACCTGCTTGAAATAGACTGAGGGAGATTTTGAGCTTGCTTTAAAGCATTTCTTTGGTTTCCAGAGGCTTACACTTCTAGTGATAAAACATTCTTCAGACAGAGAGATATATATAATGTATGATTAGTTGGAAAGTGCTCAAGACATCTAACAGATTTGCTCTTGACAGGCTCTTTTGAAATTATTCATATGTTTACATGAATCTTAAATCAAAATTATCCCAGTTGTTACTGTTAAAGTTATTTTTCTCATCATTTGATAATTACTTCTTTAAAAAATCAGTCAATCCACCTAGTTTTCACCTGTGATGTTTTTCTCAAGGCCCTTTAGCACTCACATCAGCAGCCACCTCCCATCCCTTGAACTCTTTTCTATGCTTGCAGTCTGTCCCTTAGTATTCATTGGACTTTTGTCTTCATTCATTTCTGAAACACTGCTTAGTTCCCACTATGTGCAAACCCTGCCAGTCATGTTTCATAACATTCAGACTCTGCAATCACAACTAGGACTTAGCTACAGCTTTCACACATTGCTTTTATTTAATCAATACCATTCTCCTTTTACAGAAGAGGAAACTGAAGAAGTACTGTAACTTATCTCATGTCACACAGCTTATATTGCTGGGCTTTTAGCTCAGGACTAGGAGGACTGTTCCTTTTGGCTGACAGCGTTGGTTTGTCTACCCAGTGATCATTGCCTCTTCACACATGCACATGCACACTGACCTCACACATTCTGTTTCACTAATAAACCCCAAGTTTGTTCTAGGGCAGGGTGACCATTTACTCCAATGGAGGCTGGCCCTAATTTAGTCCAAGGGAGCAAATTTATTTCTTCCTAGATTTTTATTATGAAAAATATTAGACATTAGAATATACCTGTAATGCTCGTGCTCAGGGAAGCTAAGGCAGGAGAATTAAAAGTTCAAACCCAGGATGAGCAATTTAGCCATTTAGTGAGACCTTTTCTAAAAATAAAAAATAAAAGCTACTAGAGATTGTAGCTAAGTGTAAAGGCCCTGGATTTAATCACCAGTACTGCAAACAAGTGATTCAGATACTAAGAAAGTTAAAATAGAGCAACAGTGTACCACAACCACCATCTAGTGTCAATTAGTATATTTGCATTTATTTGTGTGATTGTTTGGCCAAACTATTTACAGGCATCATATTTAAGCCTAAGTGCTTCAATATGCATCCCATTAAAATCTGACAGCTTCGAGAAGAGAAACTATACCTTTCCATGAAGCAAGCTCCGCCACATAGATCTTCAGCCAGAAGAGAAACCATCCTTTCCGTGAAGCAGGCTCCATGCTGATGGGTAAAAGCCTCAGCCAGAAGAGAAACCACACCTTCCCGGGAATCAGCCGGTTCACAGACTGAAAAACCAGAAGAATATCCCCACGCCCCTGCTTATTTGGAGGACCCAGGGTGAGATGCTAGCAGCTGAAGGGAAGGGAATAGTTTGATGCTTGTATAGTTTGGTTGACTCTGCAGGTCTGGGGCTGGTGGTCTGGGCATCTACCTGGAGGATGGCAGCGTGCGTTGTATCAGCTGTGGGGGATTTCCTCTTGTCTTATTTTTAAAATCCAGTGTTTCTCTCCATTTTATTGTTTTATTTTATCCCTGCATCTGGTAACCTGAGTAACTATTTTGAGGATTAACAGTATGCAGTATTGTTCTCTCTTGTTTTGCTCCAATTTGTTTTTCTTTAATCAGTGTTATGTTTTGATTTGTTTTATTCTGTTTTGTTTGATTTTGCTATGTCTGATGGTATGGACAACTACTGTGACAACAGCAAGATATATGATAGTAGTCATTGGTGATTGCCTATTACCCTGTTTTGAAGTTCTGTACCACTTTCACTGCTTTGTTTTGATTGGTTTTATTCTGTATTGTTTTGTTGGATTTTATTTTCTTTAAAATAAAATTTAAAAATTTGATTCCTCTTACATAGCTGTAACATTATTATCACAACTAAGAAAATTTAAAATAATTTCCTTTATTAATTATCCAATCCATAATTAATATATTTGTTTTGAGTGTTTTTTTGTGAGCTAAGACTCATCAAGATTCACATAAAGGTACACATTATATTGATGGGCCTTTTAAAAAATCTTTTAGGTTCTTATAGTCTAGAACAATCCAATTCACTTTTTTATGACATTGACTTCTAAGCAGCATATGGCAAAGGTCATGTAATTCATTGCATTGTGTTGACATTATTTCTGGGGAATGGGTGCAAGTAAGAGAAAAGATTTTCACTTTTTATCGTGTATACTTTAGGTGATAGGATTACTCAGAGTGATGGAATTACTGATGTCTAAAAACACTAACAGCTATAGTGAGATACAATTCACCTATACCATACAAAATACCCACTGAAGCTATACAATTGAGTAGCTTAGTTTTTTCACAACTGTATCAGATACCACAATCGATATTAAAAATTTTTCATCATCCCCAAAAGAACCTTGCCACCCCTAGGACTTACTTCCATCTTCCACTCAAGCCACCCAGAGCTGAGCATAGTCATGAGACCCCTTCATCAGCATGAACTTGACTTGCTCTTTCTTCCCTGCCATCCCTCATCTCAGGCTCTCAACCTGTGCTGCAGGGATCACTTCCAAAGCAGTCTCCTTCATACAAGTCTTCAACCCTCTGTGGCCACTGGACAAAGCCGAAGTAAGGCAAGAGGCTGATTCACACCAGGCATCCAGTAGACAGCTTCCTCCCTCAGCAAAAAACATAGAAACTTTGGTAACAAGAAGTGATTATGAAGCAAAAGGATGGCTGCTAAATGAATAACACAAGGGATGATTGTTACAAATATCAAGAAGACAAATACATTTTGACTCATTAGTGAGAAAACAGCATTATACATGAAAGCTTTTGTTTTTTGAGCAGGACAGGACCTCAGCTTTCAATTAACTTACAAACTGTGACATCACACAGAGGAAGTATAAATGGCTAAAAAAGATAGTGACCTAGCCAGGACTGGTCCCCAGAAGAGGATCCTCTAAGCAAAATATAGAGTGGCCTCCACGTTGACAGTCTTCCCTAAACTATCAGGGTAAGTCACCCTTGTGTGTTGTAGGCTTTCTGGAAGTTTATTTACCAATGCTCAAGAAAAAGCCAAAGCAGGTGTGTTGTCCCCAGGTTCCCCTCCAGAGTCCCCTTGAGAAGAAATTTATGAGCTGCTTCATTTCCAGTCCCTTCTTTGGCATTCACTGGCTTTTTGATGAATGCTAGAACAATTTTTCTGTCAACAGTTTCGCATTAGGAGCCTGGTGATGTTCATCTGACCATTGTTTTGCTCAATATCATGCCTGGTCACTGCAAGAAGAGGCTCCTCTGAGAAGCCAGTCATCCTTGCGGCAGCAAAGACACAGCTAATCCACTTCACCAGTCCTCCTGGGCTGCCAGCTGCCAGAAGCTGGCACAGAGAATTCAGACAAACAGCTGGCTTTAACCAGCTGTGCATCTGCCAGCAGCATGCCTCTCCATTTCTTCAAAGAACTATTTCAGGTTTGATTGTTTCTTTTTAAAATATATTATGGGGAACTTTTTGGTGAAATAATAAGACTTACTTTTAGAGATGACAGATTTTTAAAGCAAGTAGGCAACCTACATTGGAAAAGTCTGTAGCTAGCAGGTATTGGAAGAAAGTGTCCAGCTTCCTTAATGGGATGTTTATTTCTGTTCTCAAATACACTGCCTTAAAACATTTAGACATGGGAAATCTTTTGGAAGCCATTCCTGAGGTTTCTGTCATTCTTGAGCATCAATATCATCTTTAATATGCCCTCTTTCACCTTCCCTACTCACAAACACATGAACCTAAGCCAGAATGGCACATTTTTAAAAAGTGCTTATTGTAGGGCTGGGGATTTAGCTCAGTGACATAAGCGCCTGCCTGGCAAGTGCAAGGTCGTGAGTTCGATCCCCAGTACCGCAAAAAAAAAAAAAAAAAAAAAAAAAAAAAA